>CM028136.1:55405000-55582500 GCA_016271365.2 Neoceratodus forsteri | reverse complement strand
CAGCCACTGGGACTCACCACTCCTGTTTACTCCTCCGAAGCACCCAGCTGGCCGGGTGTGGCGCCTGCGAGGGACTGGTGTCATATCACCTGTCAGCCACCATTTTCTCCCCTTTTTCTTTCCCCAAGTGCAGTGGGGGAGCATGCAATACAGCCAATGGTTGAGCCACGTGTGCTTCTGCATGCTGGGTGTCTGCCCCCTCTGTCTGCGGGACCATTGTACCAGTCCTCAGATACCACTAGGGGCCAGACAAGCAGTGGACTCTGTCCCCACCCCTCCCTAGCTGACCCCTAGTGACCAGCTTGCACCACAAGCATGGGACACCAGCATGGCAGGAGGTAAGGCATGGATGCTTCAGCCTTCCACAACACTAGACCAGGCAACTCAGGCATTTTTTGGTATTTTTGCACCAAATTTTCAACATGGCCTTTTTGGGACCCCACCTCATGAACACTGCATGGTAATTTTGTTACTCAGTCCCAAAAGATGATTTCGTGCAGCGACCATGCCATTCCATGCCACTGCTGCATAAACATGTTTCTGGCAGGATGTGAGAAATTATAGCTGACTGTATATGAGGTAGTGTTGAAAAATGGCTATGTTGAAAATTTGTAATGAAAATATTAAAATTTGTCAAAGTTACGTGCATGTGTAGCAAAATTTAAACAACCGCACATAACTCAGGCATTTTTGGGTATTTGTGCACCATATTTTCAACATGAGTTTTTTGGGACCACACCTCATGAACACTGCCACTGTCATTTCATTAATTGGTCCCGGAAGGTAATTCCTCACAGTGACCAGAAATCACCTTTCGGGACTGAGTAACAAAATGACAGTGCCAGTGTTCATGAGGTGGGGTCCCAAAAAGTTTATGTTGAAAATTTTGTGCCAAAATTCCAAACAAATGGCAAAGTTGTGAACCTAAGTTCAAAACACCATTGACAGCCATTATACAGCACTTATCTTGATTCTTCAGTTCATGGTTCAGCTTTGAAGAGTGAAGACGTGTCTCTGTCCACAGAAGATGACAGCAATCGCCCTCCAGAGGTAAGTATAGGGTAAGAGGGAGTGTGGAGTTGTGGGTTGCTCAGTGGGAGGGTCAGGATGGGGGAGGGGTGGCAGGGACAACAAGGGACCATTTTCTTTTTTTCAGGGTAACAGGTTAAAATGCAAAAGACATTGAAAGACTGTTTTTATTTCAGTGTTACAAAAAAATAAATATTTAGGGACACTGGGTGTGGGCTCCCCAGTGTCCCACACTGCTGGGGGCAAAAGGGATAAATGCCAACATGGGGATCAGGTCCCCCGATGTAGGTACATAATGAAAGCAAGAGGCTGTGGGGTAAGGATCATCTGACACTGAGGGTGGGCATCCAGTGTTGGACTGTATAAAAAATATTCAAAAGCGAGCAGGGGACAGTGACTGGAGGGTGAGGGGCACCACTAAACACCAGGGATATTAAAAAAATAACATAAGGAACCTCAGAAGGCATTTTGCAAAGCTTTTCTATTCCTTTTTTGTGACTCATGAAAAAGGAATTGGCTGGCAAAAAGGGAACAGCTTGTGAAAAAGGAAGTTAGCGAGTCACAGAAAAGGAACATAAAAGCTTAAAAATACACCCTCCAAGGTACCTTTACTATAAAACAGCTACAGAATCCATGCAAGGGAGTCCCGATAAGCAAGATACTTGTGTTGGTGTATCTTGTTAGGAACATTTTTGTAGGTTTTCAATTAAAAAAAAATAAATAAATAAAACCAAATAAGAGCACGTGACCAAGGATGTTTTCCTCACGAAACAGGATTCTGAATCTCACAAAGTAGGGATGCTCTTGGGAGACTCAATTCTTTTTCACAAGACGGAATTCTTGGTTGTAAAAAATACCTCTATCCTAGAAATGGAACATTCAGCAAAGTCCTAGAGGATGCAGTATAATGGAAACTAAGAAACGTAATAACTTTGCAACAGATTAATATTATTGCACATTTTCACTGTCTGTTCTTCTACCAAGTTCCTTATACCCTACAAAAATCATGCAGAAATTCCACACTGTCTGGCTGCAAGGCGATGAGGAAAAAAACTGCAAAAATGGGTGTTTTTCTAACTTTTTTCACTATCCGAATCTCAGAATCCGCACATCCAAACAGAACTTGTCACATCAAGAGATCTACCCCAACAGGACAGCGCATACCAAATTTTGTGCAAATCCATTGATCGGTTGCAAAGTTATTAAAGTGCAAAATTTGAGGTTTAACATTGAAACTACTGCTCAACCCTAACTATAGGGGCAATATCATGCCTCTATAATTAATATTATATACATATATATATATATATATATATTATAGGTGTGTAGTCATGCTCCCTATATTTAGGGTTGAGTAGGCATTTTAATGTTAAACCTCAATGTGTGCGTGTTAATAACTTTGCAACCGTTCAACGGATTTGCATGACATTTGGAATGTGCGGTCTGGTATGGTAGGTTTCTTGATTTACCAAGTTGTGTTTCAGTCAGACTTACAGTTTCTGTGCAGCAAAATGCTAGAAAACAAGTTTTTCACACTTTTGACATGATTTTTGCCCATGGCACTGCAACCACACCGTGTGGTCTTTTGGTCTGAAATTTGGAATGTAGAAAGAGTTTTGCTCAAGGAAAAATCCATCATTTGGTACGGTAAAAAAAATATTAATCCGTTCCAAAGTTATAAAATTTTTAATTTTCGGGTACTGAGAATGCTCAGTTCACTCTAAAATGTATATGCATTTTTGATGAACTAGGATTGATCTCACGGTCAAGGATTTTGACAGCGGATGGACTAGGGTTTTTCAAATTCCTTGTCTGTGAGTCACCATCTTGTTTTCAGTTTTTCCTACAAACAAAATGTTGTAGCTTTCTCCACGGGTGACTTTTAGGCCAAATGAAGCATGGGTTTTGCTCAGGGTGACGCTGTCTACAAAGCCATACCTTTGGTTTGGCTCGTTTTGGTAAAAAAATAGCCTTTTAAAACTTAAAAATTCTTTGACCATGATTCACTAACGATCCTAGTCCACGAGCTTACAAAATCTTAGTCCACGAGACGATTCTCGTTCTCAAGCCTACAAAATCCATGTCCATCAGTTTGTGACCAGATGTCCCTTCTCATGGACCAGGATCAAGCTGACTGTCAAGGATTTTGCTACCTCGCAAAAGTGGATCAGTTGACAGACTAGGATTTTGTCAGCTGGCAGACACGGATTGTTTTTTTTAAATCCTCTTTCAAGAGGTGACAAAATCATGGTCCGCGAGCTGTCAAAATCCTAGTCCACCAGCCAATCCTCTTTTGTGAGGCTGCAAAATCCTGTCCGTCACTTTGTGACCAGATGGCCCTTCTCGCGGACTAGGATTAAGCTGACAGACTAGGATTTTGCTACCTCATGGACGGGGATTGATCTGACAGCCCAGGATTTTGCTACCTCACGGACTAGGAATTTTTAAAGGTGTCAAAACTTTACTATCGTATAGCTCATCAACGGTTTGGTCTTTTTACTTGCAATTTTCAGGGTATTGAGGAGATTTATTTATTTATTTAAGGTCACATAGGAATTACAACCCTTTGAGTCATGGACTCGTTTCCAAAGGCTCCACATCATGTACAGAGTAAATACAGTAGCAAATACAGATTATTACACAGAAACATAGAAGTTGATGGCAGATGAGGACCACAAGACCCATCCAGTCTGCTCATTTCTTTTTCTACCTTACGAATGTGCCATCGGCATTTGCTCAGTCAATGGTCTATCTATTCATACTTATCTGTATTGCTCCCATATGCCTATCCCATGCCTGTTTGAAGCCCTGCACTGTATTCATATCCACCACTTCCTGAGGTAGGCTGTTCCATGCATCCACCACCCTTTCTGTGAAAAATAACTTCCTCACATTACTCCTTAATCGGCCTCCCTCTAATCTCATGCTGTGTCCTCTTGTCCTGCTATTTTTCTTATGTTGAAACATGTTAGATTCTTTCACCTTGTTAATGCCCTTAAGGTGTTGGAATGTTTCAATCATATCACCTCTCTCCCTCCTTTGCTCCAGGGTATACATACTGAGTTCTGTTAATCTGTCCTCATATGTTTTCTGATGCAGTCCCTGCACCATTTTGGTTGCCCTTCTCTGGACTGCCTCAATTTGATTAATGTCCTTGTGAAGGTGTGGCCTCCAGTACTGCATGCAGTACTCCAGAAGGGGCCTTACCAGTGTCTTGTAAAGAGGGATTATTACCTCCCTCTTACAACTTGTGATACCCCTACTAATACACCCATCATCCCCTTAGCCTTACCTACTGCTTTAGTGGTCTGCTTGGATGATTTCAGGTCATTGGTGATGATGATGCCCAAGTCTCTTTCTTCCCTTGTGATTGCCAGCAACTCTCCTCCCAACCTATAGGTGGCTTTAGGGTTTCTCCTCCCTAGGTGCATGATCTTGCACTTCTTTGCATTAAACCCCAGTTGCCACGCTTCCGACCATTTTGCCAGTTTATCCAGATCTCTTCTCATTCTGCCCACCCCATCTGGATTATCTACTCTGTTGCAGATCTTGATGTCATCTGCAAACAGACAAACCTTACCCTCCAGTCCATCTGCAATGTCACTGATGAAGATATTGAAGAGGACTGGCCCCATGACTGATCCCTGAGGTACCCTACTTGTGACTTGCAGGCAAACAGGTCAGTAATTACAAGTGAACATTATGCACAAGAAGATACAGTATCATACTGAGACTGGTAACAGATTGCAGAAGATTCTGATGCATTGCAGAGGGGAGCTGTCCCAGGGGGGACATTGTCAGCACAGTCCTATGCAAGTAGTAGCTAACGAACAGCAGTAGATAGCACATAAGCATGATAATATACTGCATGCAGCCTCGGGGAGGCATTGTCAAATAGTCTTATACAAAGAGTAGCTAAATTTAGTAGTAGCAAACATATATGCACTATAGGAGTCTCATGTGGAACAAAAAGAGCTGCCACAGGAGAGACATTATCAAGGCAGGCTAGGCACCGAACTTTGATGATGCAGCAGTGCCTAGGACTATGCCTAGAGAGCACACTGTCAACTGCGGGAGGATAGGATGTGATTCTTGAGTATTACCTTAAAAGGGGCCTATTTTGGTAGTGAAGATGACGGCTGGGGGGAGGGCATTGTACCAGGAAGGACTCTGAAGGGGAATGATCTTTGGGCTAGTGCGATCCTGACCCTGGGGACCTGCCATATAGTTTTGGTGGCAGTGCGAGTGGCAACAGCAGGGGTGGCCGTGTGAAGGGAAATGGAGACCCCAGGGGGGGACAAGCCCAGTAGAATTTTTTTTAGCAAGGAGGCATGACTGGTATTGAAGTCTCTCCTCAAGAGTAAGTACATTGGTTAGGGAATAGAGGGTACAGGTGTGACTTCACTTGTCCGCTCTGGACAGGAGCCGACACACCTTCTTAATGGCAAGTTGGATTTTGTTCAATGCAGTGAGATCAGCTGATCCATAAGTTGTGAGCCCATAGTCCACTAGAGACAGGACTGAGGAGATGACTGCCAGGCAGACGGCATCTGGAGGCAGGCAGGCAGTCCTTATGCTTGTATAAGAGGCCAATGCAGGCAATTGTGGTGGAGGAAAGCATGTTGATGTGATCATGGAAGGAGAGGGTAGTGTCAAAAGTGATGCCCAGGTATTTATAGGTGGGGACTTGGTCCAGGTGGTGGAGTGAGTTAGAGAGGATCTTTAGGGGAGTCCTTGGCCTTGTTTTGTCAATGTGTGAAAAGCATGGTCTTGGTTTTTTGATGTTTACAACTAGTCTGTGGTCAGTGAACCAGTTTTCTATTTGATTGAAAGAGTCCTGTAGGGAGGACTGGAGTGCAGTGGGGTCAGGGTGGGAGGTGAAGAGGACAGCATCATCTGTGTAAAGTAGCACTCTGCCTGAGCAGAAGCTGGGTAGAGCATTTAGATAGATACTAAAGAGCAATGGGCCCAGGATAGAGCCCTAGGGGACACCAGAGTGTACTGGCTGGGTGCCAGAGAGGGTGTTGTGGATTTTAACACATTGGGACCTAGAGGAGAGGTAGCTGGTGAACCAGGAAAGAGGACCGCGTGAGAAACCAATATGCTGGAGAGTGTGTTCAATAGGAGGGGGTGGGAGACCATGTCGAAGGCCTTAGAGAGGTTGATAAAAAAGGCCCCAGCAAGGTGTCTCTTATTCAGGGCAGAGTGAAGGAAGTTAGAGAATTCCATGAGGGCACTGGTCGTGCTGTGGCCAGATAAGAATCCATGCTGCTCACTGCATAACAGGTTGTGGGTGACAAATTACTCTGAGTTGATCTGGCAGTATTTTTTCTAGGGCATTAGAGAGTGGGGGGAGGATGGAGATGGGTCAGTAGTTGTTGAGGTAGAAGCTGACACCGCCTTTTAGAATAGGGGTTATGACTGCTGTTTTGAAAGTGGTTGAGAACTGTCCAAGACACAGGGGAGCAGTTAAGGAGGTCTGTGAGAGGGGCAAGGATGGTGTCAAGGACCAGACGAAGAATTCTCATGTCTAAGGGGCCTTTGCAGTGGCTGGAACTGCTGAGGGCTTTTGATAGGTAAGGTTTGGCTTCTAGCGGGGTAATGACCCTTAGGTAGAATGGGGGGCATTGGAGATTGGGTGCTGGGGTGGGTGGAACTGGGTCAAAAAAGGAGCTTGGGAGGACTGCGCTGAGGTCAGAGAAGGCGGAGTTGAGGCAGTTAGCGATGCTTTGAGGATCTGTGGAGGTGTTGCCATTGATGTTGAGTTGGGACGGGGTTGAGGAACAGGATTTCCCCTTGAGATCTTTAATGTTATCCCAGAATTTTCATGCGCCCCCCAACAGGAGGCAGCTATGGTGGATCTATAGAACTCTGCCTTGGTCTTACTTATAGCCCAGGTGCATCTATTTCATTCAGCATTATATGTCTGGCTGCCTGCTTACCAGAGGCAACGGCTCTGTGCCAGAGGTTGTCCATTAGTTGAAGGTGCTGTAACAGCGTAGGTGTGATCCAACGCACATTGTGCTTCTTGGTGTGGATTTTGGTAAGAGTGGCAAAGATATCACAGGCCTTGTTAGGGGAGCAGGTGAAATAGTTGAGGGCATCATCTATGTTCTGAGCCCATGTTATGGGGGACCAGTCCCAGTGGGCCAGGTATTGTCTGAGTTTACTAAGGCCGCCAGGACGTAGACAGCGGCAGGAAACAAAGTTGAGCGGTGGTTTAGGTAGTTGACAGGACCAGGAGACAAGGATCGGGGAGTGGTCACAAGATCCAAGATTCTGTGAGGGTGATTGGTTAGTAGGATGTCTAGCAGAGTGTGTGAACCATTGAAGGGGTTTGAGCTTGTGGGCTGGGATACCAATTTGGTCAGGTCAAGGGTCATGGAAGTGTTCTTGACATGGGCTGCTGGACTGGCGAGCCAGTTTGCATTGAGGTCCCCTACCAGTACCTATTCCCCTTTGTGGGGAAGGCTGGTGAGGTAGTCCGCTAGCGAAAGAACTGTATTGAGAGGGGTCTCAGAGCCAAGAACCCTGACACCAGAAAACAGGCAGACCAACAATCAATCTGAGCAAAATAACAGAGCACAAAATGCAGTAACAGATATAGCAAACAACAGAGCAAACAGCAGTAATAGGGCTATCATTCAGACTGAGTACAACACACAACACACGGTTCTTAAGGTAACTAGCGTGTTTCAGGCTGTTGGCTATGCTGTGAACAGGGCCCTTAAAGCATCCTCTGAGAAATGCTGCATCCGTGCTTAAAGATCCCTTATCCTGGTCTGCCAGAACCTATCAGGCAGAGTTGGAGGTCAGAAATGCAGACAAAATGCTGGCAAGAGAGAGAGAGAGAGAATACACCGCTAGCAAACAGGCTGTTAGGGGAAGCAGATGGTTTTACCTCTTAGTGCCCTCGCGGTCTTCCCCTTGTGTGCTGCAACTTGGGCTGGAGTGGTCTGCAGGAGGGGGGGTATCTGTGAGGCCTCTTAGCACCCTCACGGTCTTCAGCTTGTGTGCTGCAACTCAGTCTGGCATGGTTTGCAGGAGATGGGGGCCCTACTGATGTGAATTATGCCGTTTAGGTGTTGGATACTTAAGTGGCTCCATAGATATACCATCATGAAGTTATGATTTTCTACATAGGATAACATTGTGGTGCCCATTGCGCGCTTCAGTGCCCACATGTCGGAAACGAAGTGAGATACAGACTATTCACTACTGGCAGCTTAGGTCACCTTTAGGTGACCTAACCTGCTGGGACAAGATTGGAGACCATAGACTACACCTGCAGTGGAATTATTTTTCATAAGCTGCACGGTTACTGACATATTGGCAAATTAGTGTCACAAGGGTTCCAAGGATGTGTTTTCAGCACTTTTCAGTGCTCATATGATATCTCTTAAATGATGCGAGATATGGATTTGATCAATTTATGTTGCATGCAGAACTCACTGTCATGATTACAATGACACTTGAATTGTTTTTCTAGTTGCTACAGTTCCCGAGATATCGGCAAATTAGTGTTACAAGGGCTCCTTGACCTATAGGGCTGCTGTATGGCTCTGTAGCTATGTGTAAGTAGGAGCACAGGGCCCAGAGGGCCCGCACTCCCACAGACGCATATTGTTATTCACAAATGAGCAGCTTGGTGGGAGCACGGGGCCCAAAGGGCCTGCACTCCTGCCAGCACATGCTATTTACTACTTATATTACACGTTTTCAAAAAGTAAGGAAATTCATGGTGAAAAAATGCCTTTAATGCATCAGTTACACTTAAGCAACAAAAGTGAGGAAATGAGACATTAGGGTTGAGCCCCTAACCCCTCGCACACACCAGACACCCCCATCTTCCATAGACTGACAGACGCCGGGGTATGCCACGGGGTCATGAGACTTAACTTTCACCCCATTTTCCTTTACTGCAGCATGTCAACCTGTTTACACATGGAATGGGGGAGAGTTGGGCCACACGACCCCTTGGCATACCCCGGTGTCTGTCAGTCTATGGAGGATGCGGATGTGGTGTGAGGGGGGTTAGGGGCTCAACCCTAATGACTCATTTCTTCACTTTTGTTGCTTTAATCCTAACTGATGCATTAAATGCAGTTTTTTGCCATGAAAAACAAATATATACATACACACTGTAGGCATGGTTGTGCCACTATAGTTGGGGTTAGGTAGCCTGTTTAATGTTAAACCTCAAATTTTGCACTTTAAAAACTTTGCAACCGATCAATGGATTTGCACATACTTTTGTATGCGCTGTCCCATGGATCATATCGTGTAGCAATTTTTTTCTAGTTGGATTTACATATTCTGAGATCTGGATAGTGCTAAAACCTTAGACGTCAACTTTTTATGTTGCTTGCTTACGGAGGTGTGGCACCCGTCTTCCAGTTCAGTCAGTGTGTTTGCATGTGTGGCCCCAGTTCCCCAATCACTACTGCAGCTGTCTATGACAGCAGTTGAAAATGCAGTGGTCGTACAGTTAAAAGGAAGAGCTCCACTCCAGTGAGGAGAGCTCCCCTCCACACACACACACACGCACACACGCATGCATACTGTGTGCTCATGCGTCTTCCCCTTCCCCCACGCACACACTGTATGGCAGACAGGGTGCCCAATCCCTGTCGGCTCCATACCCCCCCAAAGCTTCCAGGTGCCACGCTGGTAGCCCACCCCAGTGTGGCAAAATGTGTTATGGCCAACGGGGTGCCCAATCCCCGTCTGGCTCCACCCCCAAAGCATCCAGGTACCACGCTGGAGCCCACCAGCGTGGCAACCGTCCCTCATCGCCATCATATAAAAAATAAACCTGCAAATACAAAACTGTCCCTCGGCGATCTCCCTGCCCCCTCCCACAACCCGCATCCACTCACTGCGTACCTTGCCTCATCACACACACCCTCACCCCATACTTACCTCCAGACCTCGGCGCGATGATCTTTGGTGGACCAGGAACACGTCTGCACTCTTTAAAGCCGACCGTGAACTGAGAAAATGCTGGTAAGCTGTATAATGAGATAGATAGGGTTTTACTAATATACTAACATACTAAAATGCCATCAGAATAGGCCTAACGGTCTTTCGTGTCTGCTCGTTTGGTCAGCCCCCACCCTGGGTGCTGACCTTGCTGTCCCCCTCGCCTTCTCTGGCTTCTCCCTTCCCAGTTCCGGATATTGTTGCTGCATTGGATTTTGCTTCCTGAACCCTTCCCTGTACCTGTCCCACCCCTCTTGAACCCCTCCACTGTCTCTGCCTCCACCAGCCCCTAGGTAGAGCATTCCATGGCTCCACCACCTCTCAGTGAAGTAGCACCTCCTCCTTTCTCCCTGAATCTTCCCCTCCAGCTTCCACCCATGCCCTCTAGTGGCCCTTCCTCCTTCCTTCGAAGCACCCTGACTGTTCCTCCCTATTTACCCTCTTCATGTACCTGAAGACCTCTGTCATGTTCCCCGATCCTTCTCTCTCCAATGTGTACATATTTAGCTCTTCGAGCCTCTCCTCATAGGTCCTGTCCCCAAGCCCCAAATCATTTTGGTTGCCTCCTCTGGACCCTCTCCAGGAAGTTAATGTCCCTCTTTAAGTGTGGCCTCCAAAACTGCACGCAGTACTCCAGGTGCGGCCTCACCAAGCAGTTATACAGAGGGAGTATCACTTCCCTCCTTCTGGAGGTGATCCCCCTAGTGATGCATCCCAGCATCCTGTTGGCCTTGGCTGCTGCCCTCCTACAAGTCTCAGAGTTGTTCATCTTGACATCCACCACCACCCCCAGGTCCCTCTCAGCCATTGAGACTTGTAGTATTCCCCAGGGTGTACACTTGGCCTGGGTTTCTGGCCCCCAGGTGGAGTACCTTGCATTTCCCTGCATTGAACCTCAGCTTCCACTTTCTAGACCATCTTTCCAGAGCCTCCAGGTCCCCCTGCAGGGCCACCCTCCCCTTCTCCCCATCCACCACCGCCCCCAGTTTCGAGTCATCTGCAAAGAGACTCATCTCACTCCTGATTCTTTCAACTTTGCTGCATATCTCAGGCATTTTGGGGAATTTTGGCACCAAATTTTCAACATGGGGTTTTTGGTACCCCTCCTCATGAATTCTGTCACTGTCATGGCGTTAATCAGGCCCAAAGGGTGATTTCACAGTCACTGCGTGAAATCACCTTCGGGACTGATTAACAAAACAGCAGGCCAGTGTTCATAAGGCCTCAAACGCTTCTATGTTGCAAATTTGTGAAAAAATTCTAAAATGACTGTTTTATGAGGTGTGTTAGTAGTTCCTACGCACGCCAGTAAGTTCATGTATTTATTTGATATTTGCACTCTGGATTTTCAATATTGCCATTTTACCACACCTCCTTATGAGCAGTACAGCTGTCATTTTTCACATGTCACCCAAAATGTGTTTCCGTGCATGTAGTGCACAATGGCACAGTCAGTGTGTGCAGTCAATGTTTGGGACAGATTAAGAAAGTCACAGTGACACTGTTCATGAGCAGAGGTCTTAAAATGGCTATGTTGAAAATTTGGTGAAAAAATTCCCAAAAATGACTGTTTTATGAGCATTTGCTGCGCTGATCCTACGCATGCTCGTAAGTTCGCGAATTTTCAATATTTTCACTCCAGATTTTCAACATTCAACATTCATGAGCAGAGGTCTTAAAATGGCTATGTTGAAAATTTGGTGAAAAAATTCCCTTCAGATGTTCTGCAATGTCACTAATGAAAACATTGAACAGGACTGGCCCCAGTACCGATCCCTGCAGCACCCCACTGGTCACCCCCTCTCCCTAGACTGCACACCATTTACCACCACTCTCTGCCTCCTGTCTGTTAGCCAGTTTCTAACTCAGTTTACCACCCTTTCCCCCATGCCCAGCCTACCCAGCTAGTTTATCAGCCTCCTATATGGGATGGTGTCAAAGGCATTGCTGAAATCAAGGTAAGCGTTGTACACTGCCCCATCCTGATTCACTTCCTTTGTCACTCAGTCAAAGAAATCAACCAGATTTGTCTGACATGATGTCCCCACTGTGAATCCATGTTGTCTATGGTCCTGGGCTCCAATGGCTTCTAGATGCCCCACTATCCTTTCTTTAAGCAATGTCTCCATGATCTTCCCCACTACTGAGGTGAGGCTGAACGGCCTATTGTTCCCTGCCTCCACCCTGCTGCCAGACTTGTGTAGAGGAACCACATGTGCCCTCCTCCAATTCACTCATGTTGAATGACTCAGTGAACATGGCTGCCAGAAGTACTGCTATCTCCCGTCGCAGTTCTCTTAATATCCTTGAGCGTATGCCATCTGGTTCCATCACTTTCTCCACCTTCAATTTAGTGAGCTCCTGCAGGACTCTTGCCTTTGAATGGACTATTGTCCACCTCTTCACCCCCTTGGCAACTGCTGTACTGCTGTGGCCCTTGCCCCTTCCACTCTTCTGTGAATACTGAATGGAAAGACACAGTTGATGTCTTGGAACTATCACTTACAAATACCTAAACAGCACATACAAGCAAGCAACATTTGGCATTGACAAATGCTTGTTTTTTGCAGTTTTTTCTCATCACCTTGCATCCACATGGTGTGGAATTTTGATGTGATTTTTTATGGTACAGTCAGCTTGTGTGCCATGCTTAGTTTGGTGAAAAAATATTTATCTTATTTATTTATTGAAATGTTTTACCAGGAAGGCATAGTGAGCAATAGGTTGCTCATCTCCCGGTGCGACCTGGGGGAAGGGGAATGATAGGGATGAGACATTTTACATTCAAGTTAAAAAGATCAACATAGCATACAATTAATTAAGGCAGTTGTTACAAACAGTGTTGCATACATATGTAATTTGTGAGAAACAATTAATAAGTGCAATGATAATAAGTGAACAAGTGCAATTGTGAAATAAGGGGTGAAGGAGAGAGAGGATGAGATGACAGATAATGCAGTCATGTCCCGGAGAGACTTCTTCAGGGTGCGGGGAACCCTGCAAGGGGACAGGGGTCTGGAGTAGGGCTTACAGAGGGGAGAGAGAGAGAGAGGGAAGAAGTGTGATTAACACATAGGAGGGGAAATAAGGCCTGACCCAAAAAGAGAACACCTTCAGGATGCGATAAATCCTGCAAGGGGGTAGGGATGTTCAGGTGACTGTAAACCCTCCTGCGGTTAGGCGTTGTAATTACAGAGGGATCATGAGAGGGAGGTTATGAGAAATTACACCTGGGAGAGGATGAGACCTGATCCAAGGAACCCACCAGGCTGCTGGGGATCCTGCAAAGGGACCTGGAAGGCCAAGGATAGATAGATGTGAGAAGAAAAGGTGGCAAGCCTAGGCAGTATAGGACCCCTTCAGGATGCTGAAAACCCTGCAAGGGGGATTTGATAGCTAGGAGAAAAAGGGTGAGAGAGTAGGGGAAGGGAGATAGGTCTGAGAACTAGCATCTAAAAGGGGCTAGGGTCAGTAGAGGCAATAACAGTCAATAGAGACATTGGGTAAATTCCAGAAGGGGAATGAACTGTAAGGAGCAAGACAAAAGAAGTTAAGGTGGGTCATAACAGGAACAGTTAGGTGCAAGATAGTTGGAGAGGGCAGTGTTGATGGAATAGAGGGAGGAGTAGGAGTGTCGGATTAGGGGAGGTAGAGAGTTCCATATTTTAGGGAAACGGTGAGAGTACCTAGACTGGCCAGAGAGGGTGGAGCAGTGGGGGACAGTTAGTGTAGGAGTGTCGGTATGTCTGAGGGAGTAGGAAGGAGGAGGAGGTGTTATAAATGAGGGGGACAGGTAGGAAGGGAGTTCACCCAGCCAGTGTTTAGTAGTGAATTTAGCACAGTGTGAGATGCGTCTATTTGTAAGGGAGGGGAAGGAAAGGGCTTGATAGAGGTCACAGTGGAGGGTGTGAGCAGGATCATCAAGGGCAAAGTGGCAAAAGGAGTTGAAGAGAATGTCCAATGTGGTCAGGGAGGACCTAGGAGTGGTACCATAGACTGCGTCACAGTAGTCAAAAATGGGGAGGATCATCTTCAGGACACGCTCACACCTAGCCACAGGAGGGATGCAACTGCAGTTCCTGAGACAAGGCACCAAGCTTGGGCACAATTTTTTCTGGATGGCGACAATATGTCCAGAGAAGTTGGGGTGTTGATCTAACCATACCCCAAGGTATCTGAATAATGAGGTTGTATCTGTTGCAAAGTTATTACATTTTCAAGTTTCCTATTGTTTTCAATGGGAAATCTCCTGTCGATTTTATAGGGATAAAGTTCAACCAAGAATTGACCTCAGGGCTGCAGCTATGAATTTTGGGGCCCCGGACTAGTCACTTGAAATGGGCCCCTGTTTCCCAAACCAGCTAATGCCAGGAGTAAAGCCAGCTCCTCAGGTGGGCCCCTTCTGACCTCGGGGCCCCGGAAAACTTCCCCACTTCTCCCCCCATTAAAGCGGCCCTGACTGACCTTGCAAAAAAGGAATCATTCTCACAAGATCAGTTCCTTTTTTGAGAGACTAAAATCATTTTTTGTGAGCTGCCATCTTGTTTTCCATTAAAATATTTTTTTCAAAATCCACAAAATGACATCCTGGAGAGAGACCACCACACCTAGCTGGCTGGGTGGGACCCCTGTTAGGTGCAATCTGCACTTCAATGTTGGAGATATGCACCAGAAATGTGTTTTATTTACTGTTAGGAATCTTTTTCGTGACCACATGATACTAAAAAGAATCCTTTTTTGTATCATGAGTCACAAAAAAGGATCCTTTATCATGAATTCTGTACCATCCCTGTGTTGTAATGAATTTTCCTGGTGTCTAGTGGCAGTCCCCTTACCTCCCTGTTTTTTTTTATTTATATTATTCGATGCCCACCCCCAGTTTTGGAATCCCCCCAACAGCCTGTTGTTTTAATAATGTTAGCTGACATCAGGGGGCACAATCCCTGAGTCAGCATTAGAATTCCCCCCCTCTGAGTAGAGTGGGACACTGGGGAGTCCACCCCCACTGTCCCGAAATAGATTTATGTTATATGTATCTGCAAAAAAGAAAACCATCAACAGGACATCTTTTTATTTTGTTTTTTTAAACCTGAAATAAACCCTTGTTGCCCCCTCCTCCATCCTGACCCTCCCACGGAGCACCCACCACCCCACACCCCCTTACCCTATACTTACCACCGGAGGTCATAGGCTGTCATCATCTGTGGACAGGGACACATCTGCACTTTTCAAAGCGAACTGCAAACTGAGGAATGAAGGTAAGTGCCTTATAATGAATTCTAATTGCATTTTTAACTTATGTTCGTAACTTTACCATTTTTTGGAATTTTTTCATCAGATTTTCAACATGGCCTTTTTGGGACCCCACCTCATGAACACTGCCACAGACATTTCATTAATCAGGCCTGGAAGGTGATTTTGTGGTTGCTGTGAGAAATCACCTTTCAGGACTGAATAATGAAATTTCACTGCCCGTGTTCATGAGGTGGGGTTCCAAAAAGACCATGTTGAAAATCTGGTGAAAACATTCCTAAAAATGGTCAAGTTACATACATTCACTGAAATATTTCTACACGCACACAGAACTTTGGTAATTTTCAATATTTTGACTCCAAATTTTCAACATAGCAATTTTTTTCACAACAACTCATAAACAGTACAGTCATTTTTCACATCCTGTTTAAAAAGTGTTTTTGCACCTATGGCATGGAATGGCATTTTGGCATGGATTTGAACATTTTCACTTACAGGGTTGATGAGGTGGCATCATAAGAAGACTATGTTCAACATTTGGGGTCAAATATGAAAAGATGCCAAAGTTATGATCATTATTGCAATGTCACAATGGCAGCTCATAACTTTTGAAATTTTAAATATTTTGACCCGATTTTCAACATAGCCTTCTTATTACCACACCTCATGTATGTCATAGCTGTCATTTTTCAGATCTTGGCCAAAATGTTTTTTCATACCAGTGGCATGGAATGGTGTTGTAGTTGAGAGGAACTATGTTTTGGAGGGGATTCAAAAATATTCTGTAACGGGTACATAAGGCTGGGTAAGAAGAAGGCTATGCTGACAGTTTGGTCACTGTTGTACTGTAAATGGAAGTGTAGGGCCCGGAGGGCCCTGTGCTTCCACAGCTACATATATATACACACATCTACAGAGGGATGGGCCCTGCTCTCCCACAGTAAAATAAGGATACTATTATATTATCTCAAAAAATAAGGAAATAAGTTACAAAAAACTTTGTTAATGCTCCAGTTAGGGTCAAAGTGAAAAAAGTTGGGAAATGAGGCATTAGGGTTTCCCCAACACCCCACCCTCCCAAATTAGGCAGAAGAGCAGAATTGGGGGTGTGATTTGGGCTTCTCAAGCCTAACACTCATCCCATTCTCATAGTGTCTACACAGCTGAACTTATTTACAGATGGGATGGGGTGAGTGTTAGGCTTGAGAAGCCCAAGGCACACCCTACACTCGCTCTCCTGCCTGGTTTGGGAGGGTGGGGAGTTAGGGAAATCCTAACACCTCATTTCCCAACTTTTGTTGCTTTGACACTAACTGGAGATTAACAAAGTTTTTTATGACTATATATTATATATTCATTGCAAAAAACGTTGTTAATGCATCAGTTAGGGTTGAAGCGACAAAAGTAAAGAAATGAGATGTTAGGGTTGACACCCTAACACCTCCCCCACCTGACCACCCTCCCCCACCATCCACAGACCAACAAGCAATGGGGTGTTGGCCCCAACTCTTACCCCATTCCATGTATAAGAAAGCTGACATGGTAGAGTATAGGAGAATGGAGTGAGAGTTAGGCCCAACAACCCCAAGGCACACCCCATCACCTGTTGGTCTGTGGATGGTGGGGGTGGGGTGATCAGGTGGGGGAGGTGTTAGGGTGTTAAACCTAATGTCTCATTTCCTTACTTTTGTTGCTTTAACCCTAATTGCTGTTTTAACAAAGTTTTTTGCAAAGAATTTCCTTACTTTCTGAGAAAGTGTAATCTGACCCTTATATGTTTTGGGGTGCACAGGGCTCCCATGGTATAAGTTTCAAGGGGTCCTGTGATCCCATCTATCCATAAATGTACAGACACTGTAATGAACTGTTATCTCCCTGAGGGAGCGCAGGGCCCTCTGGACACTGAACTTCCACTACTGCACATAAAAGGACCCTGAAGCCACAAAACTGCATAATAGTATCCATCTCCCTGTAGGAGAGCACAGTCCTCTGGGTCCTGCGCTCCCACCACTGCATCTCCCTCTGGAGATCAGGGCCCTCTGGACCCTACACCTCCATCACTCCATAATGGGAAATTTCCAAACTTCAAAATCTTACAACTATGGCGGCAATGTAAATTTTATCACCAAACCAGCAAAAGTCATATCTATAGGGCAAGCCCATTCTACTCTGAAAATTTCAGCCTGAAATTCCAAAACATTTGTTTGCAGTGCCCTTTTAAAATCCCTTTTTGCAATCCCCTTTTGTGAGATGATCTCTTTTTGCGAGCTGATCCCTGTTCATGAGATATGGTCATGTGACCCTTCCCCTCAGAAAAAGGGATTTGATAGCTCATGAACAGGGATTGCAAAAAGGGATCAGCTCATGAGAAGGGATCACAAAAAGGGATTTTAATGTCCCATGACTATGGAACCAATGTAAATTGTTTCACCAAACCAGCAAATGTCACATCCTTGGGGCAAGCCCCTTCTACACTGAAAATGTTCAGCCCAAAATTCCAAACCATTTCTTTGCACTGGCCTTTAAAAATCTCTCTTCGTGATCCCTTTTCATGAGCCAATCCTCCTCTGCGATCCCTTTTCATGAGCTGATCCCTTTTCTTGAGGTTTAAAACTGCCATTTTTTTACTTTCTATTTATACTCCTTCCCTGCCCCCTAGACTCCACTGCCTCGGGAGTCACCAATTGCATCTGCCCCACCTCACCTTACCTGGACCCATGGTAGTCCCTCCATGTAACCTCGGATTGCCCCCAAGGTGGGGCAGAGATGGGGACCTACACCCCCGAACCGCGTCCATTCATCAGGGCACCAGACCGGGGCAGGCAGGTGGGCTTGTGGGGTCTGTGCTAGGGTGCTCCATTATCCAGGAGCCTAGGGGACATTTTTCTGTTGTTCTGTGCATGGCATGCATCCCTGACATCATGGGTACCCATCAACATCTGCCATATATCTTTCCCCACTGATGTAGGGCAGGGAATGTGCTGCAACTCAGGCCTTTGCCAGAGGGTAATCAGGCTGCAAGCCAAGAACCCCCCTCCCTCCCAGGAGAGGAGAGCTGTCCTCCAGATGATCAATCCTCTCCCTCCTCTGCTGACCTCCAGTGGCCTGAGCTCATTCTCGAACCTGGGTTGCCGGCATGGTGCAAGGTGTGGCATCCAGCGCCTCAATGCTTAGCACCACTGGGCCATCCCTAAAACTGCCATTTTTTAAATAACTACAAAAAAACAAAGGCATGGGCAGGTACAGGATGTTCCCCTCACCAAAACCCATGCCTTGGTATTTACAGAAGACTTCCCTGGGGCCAGTTATAAGGTTTTGTTTTCTGCCCTTGCTAAACAAGAAAACAAATTAGTGGTTAATGAACAGGGATTTTCTCATGAAAAGGGAGCCCTTTTTGCAATCTCTTTTTGCAAGCCGTTCATGACCAGGAATCCCTGATTGAAACTGTGCATCTATCCCAAAGACTGAATTGAGCATACTCAAAATCTGAATATTTAAAATGTAATAACTTTGGAACAGATTATTATTTTTTTCACCAAACCAATGCTGGAGTGTTTCCTAGGATAACTGCTTTCTACCCTGAAAATGTCAGGCCAAAAGTCCAAATGGTGTGGTCGCAGCACAATAAGGACAAAACAGGGAAAAATAGGAAAAATTGGCAAAATGTGTTTTTTCACAATTCGCTGCATAAAACCTGCAAACCCAATCAAAATGCAACTTGGCAAATCAAGAGATCTACCACCTGACACTACCTTTTCCAAATTTCATGCAAATCCGTTGAATGGATACAAAGTTATTAATGTGCAAATTTGGGTGTTTAACATTAAACTGCCTGCTCAAACCCAGCTATAGAGGTGCAACTGCACCTCTATTTTATATATATACATATATAGGATATGCAATGCAGGCAAGTGCAGTAAATGATTTATCTGTACAAGAGCAGTTTGATCTCGTGTAGCCTCACGAGTGGCGTAAGCCACGAGTGAGGTGTCTGAGGTCAAACTGCTCGAGTACAGATAAATCATTTATTACATGAGTTTTTCACTGCATATTCCATTTATGCAATTATTTTGTTTTTGCTTTTATAGAGGGCATTTGTTAGTCATTAAAGTGAATAAAAATAGAGTTGTCTGCCATTTCTTGCTGATTATAGAAAATCTAAAAGGAATCTGGAAATGAAATACATCTCATTTTGTAGATATTTTTATGCTGAACAACTTTTGTGCTCAAAATACCATACTATAATTTTTTGTTTTTAAGTTATTTGCATTTGTTTGATGAAACCAAGAGGAAATCTCATTATTTACAGGAACTCCCCACCCTAGCCAGACCCTCCCCCCCCGAATCCTTAGAAGAGTGAATTATTTAATGTTGGCCCCCACCCCCCCGCACTCAAATCCAGGTTTTGGGGATGGGGCCAGTATCAGGAAAGTTAGGCTAGCACAGTCACCCATGAGACTGATTCTGTCTGGGTGAGTTCTAGTTCACTTGAACTTGGGTGGGGAAAACCACAAAAGGTCTGAGGTTTTGACAGTTATCTGAATAGTTTTGGAACTTTAAGTACTGTATCTTTTAGTTTAAAATACAGAAACTGTTTTAAGCATCATTGCCAACCCTTACGCTATCCTCAGTGAAAGGAAAGGAATGTAAAATCAACTTGGAGTGGTACTAGATGCCTTCAGCCTCCTTTTAGGTCTTTCTGCCACCACTTGGAGTGGCACTACATTATCTCCAGCTTACATTTAGGTCTTTCTACTGCAATTTGGAGTGCTACTGCACTACCTCCACCCTCCTTAATGGTCTTTTTACCACAACTTGAAGTGGCACTACACTACCTCCAGCCTCCTTTTGAGTCTTTTTACCACAACGTGGAGTGGTACTACACTACCTCCAGCCTCCCTTTGGGTCTTCCTGCCACAACTTGGAGTGATACTGCAGTGTCTCCAGCCTCCTTTTGGGTCTTTCTGACACTAACTGGAGTGGCACTACACTACCAAAAGCCTCCTTTTTTGTCTTTTTACCACAGCTTAGAGTGGCACTACATGACCCACAGCCTCCTTTCGGGTCTTTCTACCACAATGTAGAGTGGTATTACACTATCTCCAGCCTCCTTTGGGGTCTTTCTACCACAACTTGGAGTGATACCACACTACCTCCAGCCTCCTTTTGGGTCTTTCTATCACAACCTGGAATGGTACTACACTACCTCCAGCCGCCTTTTAGATCTTTCTACTGCAAAATGGAGTGGTACTACACTACCTCCAGCCTCTTTTTTGGATCTTTCTACCACTACCACAACTTGGAGTGGTACTACATTACCTCCAGCCTCCTTTTGGGTCTTTCTCCACAACATGGAGTGGTGCTACACTACCTTCAACCTCCTTTTGGGTCTTTCTACTGCAACTTGGAGTGGTGCTACGCTACCTCCAGCCCCCTTTTGGATCTTTCTCCACAACATGGACTGATACCAGACTACCACCAGCCTCCTTGTGGGTCTTTCTACCACAACTTGAAGTGGTACCACACTACCTTTAGCCTCCTTTTATATCTTTGCACCACCACCAAAAGCCTTCTTACTAGGTAATGACCTACTGGCCAAGTATATTAAAGAGCTAATGGAATGGAAACAGACAGGCAGGAAAATATTACACATTTCAAGAGATAGTCAGTTGTAAGTTTTTATTTCCGAAATATTTTTCTTTTTCCTTTTGCTCATTAGAAAGTTTTCTGTGTGACAATAATTTGCTAGATATGTGGAACAGCTCTCAGCCTTGCAGCTGATATATCTGTCTTTAGTCCCCCTCCTCCCCAACATCAGCATTGTGATCTCACTGACAGTGACATCACAGGTGACTGACCTGGAAACTACTGAGTGGATGTTCCTAAGCAGCAATGATGTTGCAGTCAGTGAGATCACAGTGCTGATGATGTAGTGAGGGAATAAACATAGATATGACAACTACAAGGTAAAGTGCTGTCCCACACAGCACACCTACTAACATCAGGTCAACACTCTTCTAATTAACCAAAGGGAAAAGAAAAAGTACCTCGGATATAAAAGATAATGGTTGATAGCTTTTAAAAACTTATATTAGTTTTAGGCAGTACGCTATCTCTTTAAACTCTAAAATCAACGTCTTAAGAAAATTATCAGAACCTTATCAGAACCACAAAAAAAGATTCTGAATAGGTTCTCTTACAGAAAACAGCATACAGTAGGTTCTGAACTTATGCAGACTGGTTCTCCTATCCCTAATCTGAACCCTTAACCATAACCCACAGAGGCATGCAATCCCCCTGAGAGGTATCCCATAGTGTTTCTCAATCTTGCACTGTGCCCCTGTCACAGGGAGGATTTGAGAAGTCGAGTGTCTGAGAAAGGATTCACTTTTAGGTTTACAGCTTGTCTTCAAAACAGGCATCAAACCCAAAGTGTGGCTTGACTCTGCTGTCACTCTTGGTGCTAGCCACAAATGATTCATTTTCATGAATTGAGTTTTGCACCTCCATCGAGACTAATCTTCCTCTTATCTTTCACATGTACTGGTGCCAACTTTCATCAGCATCACCGTACTGATAGGAGAAAAACATAGCTCTCTCCAAAAGATAGATGGTTTCTACAGGTCTAGAGGTCACAGATCACACATAAAGATAAAAACAACATCTCATAGCTGCCCATTAGATACTGGCAGTAGCAGGGATTAGAACAGAACAGAATTTGGGTTTATATAGTGCCTTTCATATACCCTGTATCCCAAAGTCCTTTACAAAACAATGAGTTAGATACTGGTAGTACAGGGAGAATAGAGAAATAATTTCAATTTATATAGCACCTTTCATACACAGCGGATCTCAAAGTGCTTTCGAAAATGATGAGTTATATACTGGTAGTGTGGAGACTGTAGAATAGAACAGAATTTGAATTTGTGTAGCACCTTTCATACACACTGGATTCCAACATGTTTTACAAAGCAATGTGTTAGATACTGGTAGCATGGAGACTATTAAGGATAAAGCTGGCACCTGCCAAAAGGTATCATATAACAACTCAGTTCCTTCTTAAATTCACAGACTGGACAATGGAAGTATAGTGAAATGAAAAAAACATTTATTTCTTCCACAAGGTGTAATAAAAAAGTTCAACACTCACATCAATACAAAAGTCCGTATGAGATCCACAGATTTTTAGAAGAAGTAAACTGGGCAAAAAACAAGAACACAGCTCAGCATTCCAGGTTCAAACCCTGTTCCCCACTCAATAAGTCACCTGACACATTTCACGATTGGCATGCTTTCTCAAAGTTTGACATTACAATTAGGGAGTCAGAACTTATTTGATCTCATTAAAGAGACAGATGGAAGAATTTATTTCATGTAATGAGTTCCATTCTCTGCTACTGCAGAACATAGTAATAAAAACATGCCAACAAGTAATAAGAAATAGTAGGAGAAATGCATCCAACCAGGCATCAGATAATCACATTAATACATACAACTGCAGTGCATAAATATTCAGACTCACATACAATATATATGGTGAACATCACTACACTAAAAGATACAGAAAATAGAGTAACTCACACCAGATGGGAAGAACCGGACACCGAGGTCCACTCTTAAGATGCAGTACACGAGTGCAGAGAATCCTTAAAAAACATTTGTATAAAGACGTGCTCCCCCTAAGTAAGAGCAGTGCTGGATAGTTACCTGTAAAGCAATGGAACACAGGTTTAAATGAAAAGATTGAAATCAAACCGTTCCTTAAAAAAATGGTACTTTGTGGTCCAGATGAAGCTGATTAAATATTTCTGTTTGTCTAATAACTACTGTGGCCTGGATATTCAAAGCAGTTGCGCATGGCGCAACTGTGGAATTGCGCCAACAAGCTGTATTCAGCTGGAGCCAGTGCGCAGTGTAAAATCCATTGCGCCAATGTGCAACTATAATGAATGCAGGCGCAAGTGCAGGGGGCGTTCCCATGAATATCCAGCGCAGTGGTATATTCAACCGTGAAACCATGGTGCAAGTGTGGAGCAAATCGAAGTTGCTCTGAGCAGACTTGTTCCTATAAACACAGGGTACAAACACACAGACAGCAGTTGCGCCAGGGGTGAGAGTGAGAGAGAGAGAGAGAGAGAGAGAGACAGACAGACAAAAGTCCACACACATAGGTACAGGGACAGAGAGGTGGCCTGGGAGAGACAGAGGGGCAGAGAGAGAGCGAGAGAGAGACGCACACACACAACCTGAGCACTAGGGTGGCACACAGCCAGCAGCCAACCACCCAGGGGGACAGTAGACAGCAAGGGCCATGGATAATGCAGCCTTCTTGATGGAGGTAGTAATGAGGGGTGTGAGGGGGCAGAAGGAACAGCGATGTGGCCGAGGAAGGGCCCGTTGGCGGTATGCCCGACACAGGTGGTACCGTGCCCACATCACCTTTGAGAACCACAGCGACACTGAGAACATGGACTGGTACCACCTGAACAGGACCATTCTGAAGCAGCTCTGCAAGCTGTGCAGTGAGGAGATGCAGGCATCCACCAAACGGAGCCATGCCCATGGAGACCAAAGTGACAGCCATCATGTGCCTGCTCACCACGGGCACCTTCCAAAGACCAACAGGGACACCACAGTCATCATCCAGTTGACCACATCCCATCTCCTCACACAGTTCCTAAATGCTCTGCTGCCACGTACTTCGGAATTTATCTGTTTCCCCAACACACAGGCAGAGCATACAGCAACCATGCAGGATTTCCACAGGGTGGCACGCATGCCTGGCGTGACTGGGGACATTGACTGCACCCACGTGGGCATCCGCATGCCACCTAGTCCTGAGGGCATGGCATATATCAACAGGAAGGAGAGCCCAAGTGTCAACTGCCAGGTGGTGTGCAATGCCACGGGGCGCATCACCAATCTCTATGCCACACACCCTGGGAGTGCACATGACATGTTCATCTGGCACAGCTCTGCCCATCGCCCCTTGCTCATGCCATACTCACCCACTAGGTGGCCCATGGGGATGATCCCATATTCAAACCTGTGGCACAGTGCCACAGGTTTGAATATGAACATCCCATGGGCCACCTAGTGGGTGAGTATGGCATGAGCAAGGGGCGATGGGCAGAGCAGACCTGGGGATGGTGGTGGGCAGGGTGTGCATGGTGGCGTGGGCACCAGGGACAGGCAAGGGGTGCAGCACAGAATAACAGAGGGCTAACCAGGTCATTCTCCACACAGGTGACAGCACATACCCACTGAGGCCCTGGCTGCTCACCCCCTACCGGCGCCTGTCATCACCAGCAAAGGAACGGTATAACGAGGCACACGCCAGCACGCGTAACATCACTGAGCATGTCTTTGGCATGCTGAAGACACAGTTCCATTGCCTAGATGGGTCAGGTGGTGCCCTACAGTACAGCCTCTCAAAACCTGTGGCCTATTCCTGGTCTGCTGCATACTGCACAACATGGCCATTGACCATGGGATAGCTGTCGAGGCTGACGAGGGTGACAGTAGTGGGGACGACGGAGACAGTGGGCTGGAGGGTGGTGGAAAGCCATCCCCTGGGTGGAGGGACCCCCATTTGCAACAGCAGGTGTGACACCACTGTGTCACCATCGCACAGGAGCACTATGGTGCACACAGGTAGGCGGTGCGGTACACATGCATGGGTGACACAAACAGGTACAGCACACATGCAGGGGCATGCATGGCAATGGGCATGAACACACAGAGGCAAGATGCATGGGTAGGGGAGTCAGTGGCACACAACCACACACACACACACACACACACACACACACACACACACACACACCGCATGCACGCACATGCACACATGCACGCACCCACCCACCTACCCAGGTGTTGGTATGTGGCGTGTATCAGATGTATTGCACCGGTGCACAGGCACAACTGGTGCTAGACTGCCTCATCATGCCCAAGCACATGGTCCATTGGCTGGGCAAGCACACACAAGCATCGGCACAACACAGACGCAGCGCCAGTGGCCAAGGTACACACATCACCCAGGTACACACAGGGCAGCAGCTGCAGCGGCGGGTCAGGGCGAACCGCGCAGATCAGGGCTGCTGCATGGTACTACAGCCACCAAGGCAATGGGGGCTGCCGCGGGCAATCGGCAGCCACAGGCTGAGTCGTCAGCTGGGGGGTGCAACAGCCCCCAGGGGTGGAACCGTGGGACTGTGACTGTGTTCTCACGGGGTCGTGCCTGGAATGCCTAGATCAGGGCCCGGCGTCGACTGTGATGGGGTCACCAGACGCCGGGTCGGTGGGTGGACAGCACACTGTGGCGAGGTCACCTGTGCACAGCCATGCCCTGTGGCAGCCAGCAGTGTAAAGCCATCCATGATCGCGCTGGCAGTGCGATCCAAGAATGAAGTCGTGGCCTCCTGCATGTGTTGCATCCCTGCCAGGATCTGCGCAGTGCTCCTTTCCTGCTGCTCAGATAACTAGTGCACCTTCTCATGCAGTGCATGCACCACAGTGGCAAGCAGCACCTGTTACTGAACGGACACCCGCAGCAGCCGGGTGTGCTCAGCCAGACGGTCGGTGTCCTGGGGCTCCCGGGCCGGACGTTGTTCCTCATGTGGTGACTGGCCACGCTGCACAGCCCCCCCTCCAGTGGATGCTGTACAGTGGGATCTGCAGGGGGAATGGGCACAGCAGGTGCAGCAGTGGACCCTGTGGCCAGCTGCCCGGTGGCACCCACAGACTGCTGCCATTGCCCGTCTGGCCGCTGTACACCATCCTGCACCTGCGCGGCCATACCACCACCACCGCAGGGCACAGCCATGGCAGCGCACACTGTTGCATCCACAGTGGTGGCAGGCAGCTGTCTGCTGCTGGCAGAGCACTGGGTGTGGTACCTATGTCTGATGCCAGCAAGGGCAACACACCCACAATGTCACCCATGCTGTCCAGAAGCTGTGAGTAGTCCTCATTGGAGTCAAACCCCACCCCGATCTGTGTCTCCACACACAGAACACCAAGGCTGGCATCCTTCAGAATCACATCCAGGGCCTCATCTGAACCTAGGTCCAGGACATCCGCTTGCACTGTGGTGCTGAGCTGCAGCCTGTCAGGCCCCTGGATGCCCGTGGATGTTGAAGGCTAGTCCTCCGGGGCTGTACTAGCATCCATGGGTGCTGATGCTTCCGGTGCCACATCCTCTGCAGGGAGGCATGCTGGTGCTGCAAGGGAAAAATGGCATGTCAGTGATGTAATGCCCACATGTGCCCCCCGTACACTGCCACTGCATATGTCCTGCAGCATGGCATGCACATGGGTGCTCACACATGCACATGACATGCATGATGGCCACATGCATGCCAGCATGCCCATAGAAACATAGAAGTTGACGGCAGATAAGAACCGCAAGGCCCATCCAGTCTGCCCATGTAATCACCCACCGTGCCACCAGCTGTGCGTGTCTGACATACATACCATGCTGCCACCCATCTGGAAGCCTCCTCCAGTCACACCCTCCACTGTGGTGCGATGCATGGTGGCTGCCACTAACTCCTCTTGCGATGTCAGTGTGGGTGCATCCACTGGCCCTCCTCCAATGGCAGTACAGAACACCCTGATGGCTGCCACATTCTCCTTAATCCACCGTTTGTCCGCACCAACCTTTTTGCAGCACTCCTGCACCAACCACTAGTGGCTGCAGTGGTTATTTACAAAGGTCGCCACCTCCTCCCATGCACCAGCCCTGGCCTGTGGTGGGCCCATGGCTCCACTCAACAGGGACTCCCTGTCATCCAGGTAGGCCTCAAACAGGGCATCAGTCTTGGCCTTCGTGAAGTTGGGCCTGCGCTTCCGAGTAAGTCCCCGCTCCTCACCCTCCCCACGTGCTAGCATTTTGCTTCCTGTGGACGTGGACAGAACAATGTGTCAGTGGCAGCATCTCCCTGATCCATCCCACCCTGCAGTGATGTCTGCTCCCAGTGTGCTGCAGCGGCATGCACCACTTACCTATCAAGGTTGCAATACCAGTCCATGGCCTGTGCTGTTCCGTGGCACCTATAAGGTGCAAGGCATGCAAATGAGGTTCGGCGCAACAGTAATGACATGCTAATGCACCCACTGTGCCATGCATTGGCTGATGAGCTCATTTGCATGTGGTGTCTGAATATCATGATATTGCGTCGTGCGCAATGGGAATGCGCCGGAGCAAGTCACAACGCAATGCACACACATGCGTGGTGTGTAGGCCTGCAGTGCACATGTGCGTTACACTATCATGGTGTCAATCACGCACTACGCATGGACAGTACGATGCAGTGGCATTGCACGTGATGCGCATGGCCAGCTACATTCACGGTCACGCATGGGGTACCGTGCCCTATCATGCATGTGTGCACTGCTCAATGGCAGGTGGCCTCTGACCCTCTGGACCAGACCTCCGTGACCCTACTTAGCCATGCTCACTCCGAGCATCTCCGGCACTGCGCGATGGGTGGGCACTGCGCATTCTCCTGCGCATCCTGCATGTTGCGGATACGTGCACCTCCTCCCGCCATTTTCTCCGCCGAACCCACTACAGTAAAATGTCACAGGGAAGAGGCAGACATGCCCCTAACTGGTCACAGGTAGAACTGGCCAACCTTGTGGCCTGTGTGGAGCCCCATGACCCCCAGCTGTTTGGGCAGGTGCCCCTGCAACAGGCCAGGGGTACTGTGTGGCAGGGGATTGCTGCCAGCCTGGAGCGCAGGACCAGGGTGCCCAGGACTGGTGAGCAATTCAGGCACTGCTATGGTGACCTCAGTGGGCAGGACCCGGTCAGGCTGAGGAGGCTTCAGACATCCGCCAGGTGTGGGGCTGCGCCACAGCCAGGTAAGACATCCCATGTTGCATGTCTGCCCTGGTGCTGTGCTGTGATGTTGGCTTGGCTGCCTGGCATGCCCTGCAGTGGGGTACACTGTCATCATGCGCATCAAGAAGTGGCATTGCCAGCTTCCACTTGCATTGTGATGCGATGCAGGCGTGCAGGACATGTCGGCAGGTGCACACCCTGTGCACAGGGGTCTGGGGGGCTGCTGCTGTGGTCGGTTACTGATGTGCACCTGTCTTCACAGGTGGGCCAGGGCTGCGGCATCGCAGATAGGACCGGTGTGCCATGATGGCGGTGGATCAGCACCAGTAGGGCCGCAGGGGGCAGGTAAGCACTGTCATCGTCCTTCACAATGTACAAGGGAGTTGGCAGGGAGGAGTGGGTGTGAGCATGGCTGCCTGTGCCATGTGCCATGGCAGCTGTGTTTGTCACACTGTGTGTGGTGCATGCCACCATGGCGCATCCATTGCACATGTGTGCCAGCTGTTGGTGGGGCGAGTGTGCGCCCGGCTGCCACTGTTGTTGCTGTGGTGCTACTGGTGCACTGTGCCATGTGACTGTCATTACACAGTCGTGTGGCCATTGTGTGGTGGGACCACCTCTGTGCAATGTCGTGGTGCAGTGAGTTGCTGGCTGGCATTGGCCCACCCCCCTGCTGGTGGCCGGTACGGGCCCTCCAGGGCTGTGTGTTGCCGCTGCCCATTGCGCACTATGGGTGGGCATGGTTCCTTGGGCCATTGCACTGAACACCTGTCCTGTCCCTTGCTATAGGTGTCCAGCGGCCAGTGCACAGACCCCCAAGGAGGATGCTGAGCCGCCTAATGCGGGAGATGCTCCTAGTGGTGTCCTCAATCCTGGAGGTGGTGGTGGCGATGAGGCGCATAATGGGAGCGGAGAGGCGGGAGCGGTGTAATTCCAGGGTGGCCAGATGGGGCCAGCATTGAGGATTCCCCAGTTTTCCCAGTTCTCCCCTGTTTAACCTTCCCCTACAGTCCCCCCCTTCCACTGTACAGTCCCTGTTCCCTGTCCCTATCCCTCACTGTACCTACCCTTTCCCAGCCCGTTTCTGTATATAGTTTACCTAAATATCTATTTTTCTGACATACCTGCCTGTGTCTGTGTCTGCTTTGCAGGTGGTGTGAGGAGCCATGCTGCAGTGGCCCAGTGTCTGTCCGTGTGGTGTACATGAACAGGGGTGCATGTTGTGCTTCTGTGGTTCACTGCAGTGTGCTGTGGTGCGACCCACCATGGTGGTGTCCATCCCCTGGGTCAGTGGCTGTGCCTTGGGGTGTCCATGGGGTGGCTGTCAGGGGTGTGTGGCAGGTGTGTGCATGGTGGTGGCACACGGCCATGGTCATTGGTCGGGTACTGTCCACACACTGCGTTGGGGTCCTCTGCTTGGCATTGTGAGGCCTGTCCAATGTGGTCTGCCACACTGACTGCAACCCATCACATTCATTGCCTACTATGTGGGCTTCCTGTGTGCCTGTGTGTGCTTGGCTGCTTGGTCCTTGGTGTGGCCTGCCATGGTCTGGGGGGGCATGGCTTGGGGGCTCCCTTCGTGGCCCTCGGTTAGCAGCTCCTGTCACCTGCTATCTGTGCCACTGTTGTGTTCTAGGGTCATGTGTCTGGGTGCGTGTGTGTGCCCTGCTGGTGGAAGCCTCCTGTGGCCTGTCACTGTGCTTTCATGGCTGTGTCCCTGGGTCTGTTCTCTGTGCCCTGCCCCCCTCTGTTGCTGTGCTGCTCTGCTCCAGGGTTACGCTGGAGCATCTCTGATTGCACCATGGTGCACTTCTGCCATATTCAGCCAGGTTTGCCCTGGCACAGTTTGGCCTGCGCAACCTCTGAATATGGCTCTGGTTGTGCCATGGTGCATCAGATTTGCGCTCCGCTGGACTTGCGCCAGCTTTTGGTGCATTTCTGAATATCCAGACTTCTGTATTTTGTTCAAAATATTGCCATTTTCATGTCTATTAATCTGTGTTATTTTATGTTTACAGACCTGTGACTGACGGCATAATCTTCAGGGGGAGTATGTCTTTGCAGAAATGTTTTTTTGAGGATCCTCTGCACTCGTGCCCTGCATCTTAAGAGTGGATCTTGGTGTCCGGTTCTTCTCATTTGGTGCAAGTTACTCTATTTTCTGTATCTGTTAGTGTAATGATGTTTACCATATACATTGTATGTGAGTCTGAATATTATGCACTGCAATTGTATTTATTAATGTAATTATCTGATGCCTACTTGGATGCATTTCTCGTATTATTTATTATTACTTGTTGGCATGTTTTTATTTACTATGTTCTGCAGTAGCAGAGAATGGAACTCATTACATGCAATATGTTCTTGTGTCTGTCTCTTTAATAAGATCAAATAAATTCTGACTCCCTAATTGTAACATCAAACTTTGAGAAAGTGAGCCAATCGTGAAATGCGTCAAGGCGACGCATTGAGTGGGGGAACGGGGTTTGAACCTGGAGCGCTGAGCTGCGTTCTTGTTTTTTATGCCCTGTTCGCTTCTTCTAAAAATCTGTGGATTTCATATGAACTTTTGCATTGATGTGCATGTTGAACTTTTTTACTGCACCTCATGGAAGAAATAAATGTTTTTTTGCACTATACTGTACTTCCGTTGTCCAGTCCACTGTGAATTTAAGAAGGAACTGAGTTGTCATATACTTTCTTGACAGGTGCCAGCTTTTCCCCTAATTGACTGTACTTTGTGTGTCTGAGCACTGCCTATCCTTGGATGCTGTCATTTTTCTTTAACATAGTGTACAGACTGTAGAATAGAATAGAATTTAGATTTATATAGCATATTTCATATACACTGCATTTCAGAGTGCTTTGCAAAGCAATTAGTTAGATACTGGTAGTGCAGGGACTGTGGAATAGAATTTGGATTTATATAGTGCCTTTCGTGCACACTGTATCCCAAAGTGCTTTACAAAGCAATGAGTTAGATACTGGTAGTGTGGAGACTGTATACTAGAACAGACTAGAATTAGGATTTATAGTGTGCCATTTCTACACACTGGATCCCAAAGTCCTTTACAAAGTAATGAATTAGATACTGGTAGTAAGAAGACTGTAGCATAGAAACACAGACTTTGACAGCAGATAAGAAGCACTTGGCCCACCCAGTCTGCCCATTTCCCTACCTATTGGATAAGCTGCAGATCCTAGTTAACCAACAGCCTTCTTCCTCCTACCCCCCACTAGAATTGATTTATGTCTGTACTATGCATTCTTGAATTCCCCCACTGTTTTGACCCCATAACCACCTCAGGAAGGCCAGTCCATGCATCCACTATCCTCTCCATGAAAAAATACTTCCTCATATTGCCCCTGAGCTGCCCCCCCTCTATCTTCAAATAGTGCCCCCTTGTTCTTGCACATCTCTTTTTCGGAAAGATGCTACCCTCTTAGACTTTGTTGATTCCCTTGAGGTATTTGAAAGTTTCATTATGTCCCCCTTTCCTCAAGGGTATACATATTAAGCTCCTTTAGTCTCTCTTCGTATGGCTTCTGGTGCAGACCCTGCACCATTTTAGTTGCCCTCCTCTGGACTGCCTCTATCTTGTCTATGTCTTTGTGAAGATTGGGTCTCCAGAACTGCGTGCCGTATTCCAGATGGGGTCTCACCAACTGTCTGTACAAAGGGATAACAACTTCCTGTTTTATACTGGTGATGCCTCTCCCTGTACATCCCAGTTCCCCCAGCCCTCCTTACCACCTTCTCACATTGCTTGCCTGCCTATAAGTCATCTGATATGACTACTCCCAGGTCCTTTTCCATTTTTGTTGTTAGTACCACCCCCCACATTGTGTACTCTTCCCCTGGGTTTTTGTTTCCTAGGTGCACTACTTTGCACTTCTTTGCATTGAATCTAAGCTGTCATATGTTTCACAATTCCTCCGCCCTTGCCAAGTCCCTTCTCATCCTTTCCACCCCCCCCCATGTATCAACCCTGTCACAGATCTTTGTGTCGTCTGCAACGCGGCATACTTTCTTTTCAGTCCCTCTGCAATGTCACCTAAAGACATTAAAGAGGACCAGTCCCAGTGCTGAACCCTGCGGTACCCCACTAGTAACCCCACCTTTCTTCAGAGTGGACTCCATTTACTATTACCCTCTGTGTCCTGTTGTCCAGCCAATGTTTTACCCAGGCTACAACCCTGGGACCCACTCCCAGGTTGGTAAACTTGTTTATTAATTTTTTGTGGGGGACTGTGTCAAATGCTTTGCTAAAGTCTAGGTAGGCCATGTCCACAGCCCCTCTCTGGTCTATTATTCTGGTCACACAGTCAAAGAAATCAATTAGATTTGTCTGACATGACCTTCCTGCTGTGAATCCATGCTGTCTTGGGTCCTGTGCCCCACTGGCCTCTAGGTACTCAACAATGCTTTCCTTCAGAAGTGATTCTATCATTCTTCCTACCATTGAGGTCAAACTAACAGGTCTATAGTTTTCTGCCTCTGTCTTGCTCCCACTTTCATGAAGGGAATCACATCTACCCTCCTCCAGTCCTCAGGTACCACACAATCCTCTCATGATTTGTTAAAAAGGGTAGTCAGTGGTGTCACTAGTTCTCCCCTTAGTTCTTTTAGAATTCTAGGGTGAATCCTGTCCAGTCCCATTGCTTTGTCCACCTTCAGTTTTAGGAGTTCTTTCAGGACCCTTTCTTGTGTGAGTGGACTGGTATCAACCCCCTTCTCCAGTGTGCGTCTATTGTTTGGTTTAGGTACCTCACCCTCCTCTTTTTTTGTGAAAACTGAGCAGATGTATTCTTTCAGTATCCCTGCTTTTTCACTGTTACCCTCTGCCCACCTCCCATCCCAACCCTTTATTAAGCCTCACTATCCCTCCCTTGGTCTTTCTTTGCTCCCTAATGTACCTATAAAAAGTTTTATCCCCTTTCTTAACTGAGTTGGGCATCTTTTCCTCAGTTTGTGCCTTTGCTATTCCGACTGCCTTCCCCTCTTCCTTCTGCTTTAACTGGTACAGTTCTCTGTCCTTCTGTGTTTCCTTATACTTCCTGAATGCTACCTTTTTCTCACCAACCTTCCCCGCCACCTCTTTTGAGAACCATAGTGTTTTTTTTTCCTTTGTTTTGTTGATTTGCTTCACACAAAGGCTTGTTGCCTCTGTGATGGCTGTTTTGATTTTTCCCCCATTGTTCCTCCACCCCTCCTTCTTGCTAGTTTTCTAGTGCTTTTCTGAGGCACACTTCCAATTTCACAAAGTCAGCTTTCCTAAAGTTGAATACTCTTGCTTTTGTATGGTTTGATTCTACAGCTGTGTTCATCATGAACCACACTGGTGGTTGCTTGTTCTCAGATGGCTACCCACTTCTAAATCTGAGATCCTCTCTCCGTCCCTGTTTGAGAGTACCAGGTCTAAGATTGCTCCCACCCGAGTGGGTTCCAACACTAGCTGTCTGAGGCATGCCCCAATGCAGGGCATCAAGAATGACCCTGCTGTTGGATGTGGCTGCAGCAAAGGTGCTCCAGTTAACATCTGACATATTCTGGTCCCCCATCAGCAATATCTCCTCTTTTTCTGCCATTCTAAGGATGCCTTTTATCATTTTCTTGTCAATTGCCTCCCCCTGAGATGGGGTCTGTATAGAACCCACGTGCAGATTGTGGTACCATTTTGTGTCTCCAGGGTGACCCACAGTACCTTCTCTCCTCCCTGTTTACCATTTAGTTCCATTGCTTTGATCTCTTCCCTATGTAGAGAGCAACTCCTCCTCCTCTTCTTCTACTACCCTCCATATCCCTCCTATAGATTGTGTACCCTGGTATGTTGACATCCCAGTCATGGTTCTCCGTGTACCATGTTTCTGTAAATGCCACGATATCTAGGCATCCCTCTTCCATCAAGACCACTAGTTCAGGGAGCTTGTTACCCAGACTATGGGGATTGGTACTCATCACCCTCTATTTTTAGATGGCCTTACCCCTTTTGGCCCCATCCCTGTCCTTACTGCCTTTGCCTTTTTCTACATTTACTTCAGTCCTGCTCACTACTGACTTCTCTACCTTGGTGTTTACCTCACTAACCACCCTGTCTTGAGGGGGGAGGCTAGGATTTACCTGCTCCTTTTCAGCGCCTCCCCCTCGGCTAGTTTAAATGCTTACCAATGAAGCATTTAAACCTATCATCTAGGATCCCAGTTCCCCTCCCAGACAGATGCAGACCATCACGCCAACATAGGCTCGTATTCCTCCAGGTGGACCCCCAGTCCCCAGTGAAGCCAAAGCCCTGAGCTCTGCACCAGTTTTGCAACCATTCATTGAATTCCATGGTGTGGAGTACCCTAGCTTCACCCTTGCCATAGATAAGCAGCACCTCTGAGAAGGTTACTGTTCGTGCTACTGAGTCATGGTTAAAAAAGACGAACACTGATCAACAAATATTGGAGGGCTACAATTTATTTAGAGCAGATAGAGAGTCTAGAGGCGGGGGTGTGGTTATCTATGCCAAATCTAAGTACTTGGTCACTAATATTAGTTGCAAATCTCTAGCCAAGGAATTTGAGTTAGTTTCACTGAGCCTTCATCTCCCCTCCTCGGAATGTATCACTATCCTAGGTGGCTATAGACCCCTGTCTGGTGGTGATGAAGTCCTTAATCTTTTGAAATCCATGTTCGTAGATGCAAAAACTGAAACAATATTTCTAGGAGATCTAAATATGGACTGGCTGTCACCTAAATCACACAGCCTCAAATCCCTTTGTGACGAGCTAGGTCTTGGGCAATTAGTCAGTGAACCTACTAGGAACAACACTCTAAATACTGCCAACTGTTCCATTCTAGATGTGGTACTAACCACCCATCCACAAAATATCTCATTTGGCAGTGTTTCACAACGACATGGCGATCATGGAATTGTTGCTTGCATAAGATCTCAAATTAAGGCCCATCCGCAGACCCATCTTTATAACAAAAGATCCTTTCGCAAATTCAGTGCAGTAAACTTCCTATCTGACCTGAGCATGATCAGATGGCAAGATCTTTACCTAGCCAGATGTCAACAAGGCAGCTTGCATCCTAATGACAAACTCACTACAATAATAAATAAGCATGCCCTTTCATCAAAGTAAGGTGCAGAACAATTCCAATCCTGGTTCACCTCGGATCTCAAGGCAGCCCTTATAGCTCGAGATAAGCTCTGGGCTAAAGCTACATTCAAAGAATCTTGGTTGGCAGGCCTTTAGAACAGCCAGGAATAACTGTGTGAAAAAACTTTGCTCTGCTAAAAGCTAACTATTATATTTCTACTCTCGAACAAGCTAAAGGTAACCCTCATAAAATATGGAAGACTATTAAAAGCTATAGAAGGACCCCATGGCCCCTCTGTCCCAACAAAGATAGTTGCAAGTGGCAAGATTGTGGAAAACAAGTCCCTAATCCTGGAGGAACTTAACTCCCACTTTGCCATAACTGGATTAGCTTTTGACTCGTCACCGTATGCTGGTGCTGCGGTGAGCCAGCATACCCCTTCCGCCACATCTAGTCCTGCACCCAGTCCCTTCCAACTGCGCGAGATAACTTATAAAGAAGTAGAAGATTCTCTTCTTAACTTAGACACCAAAAAAAGTGCAGGGGACGATGGCTTGGAACCCTTTTTCCTAAGGTCAGGCTATGCCCATCTCACTGCCCCAATTCTCCACATCTTCAATCTTTCCATTACATCTGCTGTTCTGCCGTCCTGCTGGAAATCAGCACATATACTCCCTCTATTTAAATCTGGTGACCCATGCGATGTAAACAACTATAGGCCTATCTCCATATTGCCTATCCTTTCTAAAGTTCTCGAAAAACTGATCCATATTCAGTTAAAATCTCACTTGGAAACCTTCTCTCTCATTAACCCAGCTCAATCTGGCTCGGGCTAATCATAGCACAAATCACTGCACTAGCAAAAGTAACCAATGATTGGATCTCTGCTATAGATGCTAAGAAGGTAACTGGTGCAGTCTTTTTGGACCTCAGCAAAGCTTTTGATACTGTTGATCACAAACTATTAGTCAATTGCCTTGCAAAGTTGGGTGCCACATACCATACCACCCAGTGGTTCTCTAGCTACCTAACTGGAAGATTCCAAAAGTAAAGGCAGAAGGCTTTTTTCTGCTGCCTTGCCAGTTGCAAGAGGAGTCCCCAAGGATCCATCTTAGGCCCTATCTTGTTTTCTTTGTACATCAATGACTTAGATGCTAACATATCTCGTCCAATCTGCACTTTTTGCAGATGATACTGTGTTGTATACTTCTGGCTCTGCCGTTATCTGAAGTCAAGGAGTGCTTCAGGCGGACTTGCACAACTTGAGCATAATCTAATAAAGGCAAAGCTTCTGCTCAATGCTAAGAAGACTAAAGCGATGATATTCTCCCGCAGTGCTGTCACAGGCCCCCCAATACTCTTGCCCAAGACTTCATTGTCACCACGCTAAACGAGCCTCTGGAAGTTGTAACCAAATTTAAATATCTAGGTATCTGGATCGACAATAAATTATCTTTCAGTGACCACATCGAAGATGTCTCTAGAAGGTTAAAAGCAAGGTTAGGTTTCTTCTACAGAAATAGGCCCTTTTCCCCTTGAAACTCGAAACAAGCTTGTACAGGCCACTTTTCTCCCCCTACTCGACTATGGCGATGTAATCTATTCCTCCACCACTCTTGCAAATCTAAGTAAACTGGACATCCTTTATCACCATGCGTTACGGTTCATTACCAACTCCCCTTACCGTTCGCACCACTGTGACTTATATACAGCTGTTGGTTGGACATCCCTTACTACGAGATGCCTGCTCCATGCTGGGCTATGGACTCAAACTGCTCCTGCAGAAATTGCCAAGCTATCTCTCTTCTCTATTAGTATCTCACATAGTGCATACGTTAAGAAAATCTGACTTTATTATGCTTGACATACCAAGGACGCGGACTTCCTTTGGTAAACGTGTTATTGCATATGCCCTTCCCTCCATTTGGAACCAATTACAAAACCATACTGAAACTAACTAGCACAGTTTCAATAAACTTCTACAAATCGCTAAGTTCAGCCAAAATAAAGACACCTGTAACTGTCATTAAGTCTCTTCCTTCCCCATGTGTGCCATATTTATCCACTGGTAAGGTATAATTGATTTGTCATATTAACTGCTTTCCCTTCCCCTTCTACTCCTGGCTTTATCTTTGCTTACGCTCCACTGCTACTCTATCAAATCTCTCCTCCCTCCCATATCAGTTGTAGACTGTTGTTTGTTCTAGCTGCCAAAATACTGTATATGTATTGCACACACCAGTCATCATGTTTCATTTATCAGTATGCGATCTGTAAGTCACTTCCCTGTCTCATATCAATGTTTACCACCTGCGGTCACCCTATGTGGTACCCTTGTATGTATACCCAGCCTGTATCATGTAACGTGCATTTCATGTATATACTGTTATTACTGATCTATGTTTGTACTTTAAGTGTTTGTCACAGGACCTCCTTGTGAATGAGCTTGCTCAATGGAGTTTTCCTGCAATAAACTTGAACTTGAACTTGAACTTGTCTAAGGCCCCTCCCCAACTCCACAAATTCATCTTGCACTGCTTTGATCCCATTTCCAGCCAGGTCATTTGTCCCTAGGTGGACAATGACTTCCAGCTCCCTCCCCCATGCAGCTGCTCCCGTGATCCTGAGGATTCGCTCCCTGTCCCTCCAAGCCATGGCACTAGGCAGGCACCTTACATTCCTCTGCCCTCCCTCCCCCAGTTCTATTCCCCTAATTATTGAGTCCCCCATCAGGAGTTGTTTCTTTCCCCTGTGAGGTCCTGTTCCACCCTCCTGTGGGTCTCCTTTGTGGAGGTTCCCAGCATCCTCCTTGGTCTCCACTGCAGGTGCCTCCATAGAGGAACCACTGTCTGCCAGAATGGTGTATGAATTATGGAGAGGTACAACTGGAGGGATGCACCTATGTTCCACCATCCTCATCCTCCATGAGCCCACCTTGGTCCAACCACTCCTCTTCTTGGTAACCTCTGAGGCAGCAGCGGTGACCCTGGTGGTCCCTGGATGGGGAGGAAGTTTCACAAATCCTAGCGAGGTTGGCCTGGAGATGAGCAGCCTTCTCCCTCAAACCAGGGCAGTGCCTGCAAATAGGGCAGCCTCCAGAATGTTTCCCAGAAGACTGCCGCCCCACAGCCATAACACTGCACCACTCCCATCCTGTCTTATTTTGTGGCCCCATTCCTGTTGCTTTGTATGCTTACTCCCTCCTCCTGTTTATTTTTCCACCTACTTTCCTACTGCCTATGTGCCCTTACAGCTCTTGCCCTTCCTGTTCTGGGACAGGAATTTGATAGTCTCCTTTTTCCTTGCTCAGAGTCAGACCTCCAGCAGCTGGGGGTGGGGGGGGCGTGCTATTCTTTTCCATCAAGGGTGATGAAACTCATACAAGAGAATTTGTCTCATCATCCACCCCGTCAGTGAACCGGGATTAGAAACTAAAAGGGTCACTCAGAGGACATCGGGGGGGGTCGAGCATCCTGTAACGGCTCTCCTACTCTGGGGTGGGGGCACAGCACGTACAGTTGCTTGGCTGCAAACTAGGTGGTGCAGCGGCAGCTGCCAACTTGGATGGCTAGCTGCGGGCACTGCAGCATAGTGGGTCTTCACGCAGTGTGCATGTGTGCCATGGCATGCATGCCAGTCCAAGGGGGAAAGCTGTACATAAAAACGTTCCCGTACAGGATGATGGCAGTGCACTCCACACCACCAACTGTAAGATTTGCATCTAGAAAGTTCTAGGCCAGGTGGTCAGACAGTACACACATCAGAAAACAGTTGGTGCAAACTAAAGGTTTATTCCCTGAAAGCGTATACATAAGAACAGTAAGCACAAATCCTACATTACCAGGAGCTCGAAACTCTCTGCACCAGGTGCATCATAACATCTCAATTAGCTTGCAGTAACAACAAGCTTCTTATAGTCAGATAACATTAGTCCCGTTACTGTGACAACGGGTTCATGTGTGTACTAAGCACATTATACAAAACATTTCTATTGGTGCAAACGGTGGACAGCTCATAGATGCAGCCATGACCTTTGGGGATTATACTGAGTATAAAGTCTGTATAAAACATTGTGCCAACTTCGGTACATTAGAACAATGGGATGGACACATAATAACACTGACTATGGCAGCAGGAGGCACTGTAAGACCGCAAACATATTGTAAACATGGCTAAAATATACTAATCATTCTTAGTTATGGCTTATTGCTGTAGGTGGCGCTCTAAGGTCACAAATGTGTAAACATGATCAGTAACGTTCTCAGTAAAGTTAAGCAGTAATTATCTCTGACTAAAAGCTAGCCCTTTTGACATGGCAGTTTCTAAGCAGATTATAACTAAACATAGGCCAAAATATCTAGTGCGTTATGCAGTAAATCCTAACTAAATATACCCTACGTCAGGGGCCAAATCATAACATCGTCATAGGAACTGTAGGTCAGGCAGGTCTACATATTTGTCATGATGTCATGAAGTTAAAGAACAAAAATATTTAGAAGAAACATGTGCATCACAGATACTGATAAGGGTACAACTTGGCCGCTGTATAGGGCTGTTACATAGAAACATAGAATCTGACGGCAGATAAGGACCGCTTGGCCCACCTAGTCTGCCCATTTTCCTACCTAACGGATAAGCTGCAGATCCTAGTTAACCAACAGCTTACTTCCTCCTACCCCCCACTAGGACTGACTTATGTCTGTCCCATGCATTCTTGAATTCCCCCACTGTTCTTGACTCCACAACCTCCTCAGGGAGGCTGTTCCATGCATCCACAACCCTCTCTGTGAAAAAATACTTCCTCACATTACCTCTGAGCCGTCCCCCCTCTATCTTCAAATTGTGCCCCCTTGTTCTTGCACATCTCTTTTTCTGAAAGATGCCACCCTCTTGGACTTTGTTGATTCCCTTGAGGTACTGGAAAGTTTATATCATGTCCCTTCTCTCCCTTCTTTCCTCAAGGGTGTGTGTTACAATGCAGAAATACTTAGTTAGGCACAGTAAACAGCTGTGTCAGCTGTATTCTGAGGCCTGCATGAAGCAATACCAACATTATGTGGGTCAAAGGTAGCCTAGCACATAAGTCTGTTAGAATACCACAATACACATGCAACATATGTATTACACTACATTCCAACTTGCTATGCATACCATATATGTATGCTGCACTAAGTATAGGATTATGGGATGGCCTGGGTCAACACCACTGAGGCACCCCAGAACTCATGGTGGTTCAAGAGGTAGGAGGCGAGTCTTGGGTAGAGTGGGTGAAGGGGCTATAGGTTGCCATCAGAAGAGAGCCACTGGAGAATAAGGCAGAAAAAGATATGATGGGGAAAAACCAAAAATGTTCAAATTTAGCTGCAAAAATGGCCGAAAAGCTGCTGATGGTAGTGGCCACCCAGAATGCCCAGTGGTAGCTCATCATCCTGCTGTGCAGATGGGCAGAATTTGGGAGCCGACTTCATTTATGACATTGGAAGGCAGACAAGGCTATCGGCAGCTGCCACTGGCTGCTCTGCTCAGCTGGGGAGGCAGTGAGGCATGTTTCAGCATTACAGTGATCCCTGTGGGTGGGCCAGGAAATTTGCTCCTTCCGAAGGGGCACACTGTATGTCTGAGGCTATATGACACTGATCACGCCAGGGGGAGGAGGGACGGAAGCATGGGATGAATATCAGGGTAGGGGAGTGGAATCCCTGCCATCTGCATGACAGCACAAACAGCCTGAGCAGAGTATATCCCTGGTAATGGTATATTATTGATTATATCCATGGTAACAGGACATATTCCTGATTACATCCCTGGTATCAGGGTATATTCCTGATTATATCCATGGTAACAGGGTATATTACTGATTATGTCCCTGATAACAGGGTACATTCATGGTAACACTGTATAATCCTGATTGTATCCCTGGTACTGTAACAGGGTATATTCCTGAGTATAACCCTGGTAACAGAGTATATTCCTGATTATATCCCTGGTAATGGTATATTATTGATTATATCCATGGTAACAGGGCATATTCCTGATTGCATCCCTGGTATCAGGGTATATTACTGATTATGTCCCTTATAACAGGGTATATTCATGGTAACACTATATAATCCTGATTGTATCCCTGGTACTGTAACAGGGTATATTCCTGACTATAACCCTGGTAACAGGGTATATTCCTGATTATATCTCTGACAACCAGGAATATTCTGGATTATATCCCTGATAACAGGGTATATTCTCAATTACACAAGAGGTATATGTTCTAAGCCAATCACAATGCAGAATACCTGACAGTTATTCTCCCACAAACTACCTCCGAAAAGCCCCAGAGTCAGTTATTCACCTAAACCCCTCCCACAGAGTCAGTTATTCAACTGAACCCCTCCTACACTGTTGGTTATTCAAATAAACCCCGCTCACAGTTGGGTAATTAAACTTTGGAACACTATTAGCTTTGGTCTGCCTTTTTTCCCCTATTATAACCTGCTGCCTCTTCCCACATCATGCCTTGTGATATCCTATATAGCCCCAAAATCATATGCAATGCACAACAGTTTTGTTTGTCGATGGAAAATGTATTGCATTGGTCCCAACCTCCTGGCCTGCCACTTGCTGCCCCAGCTTGTGCATCAGTGAATATGCCTCTGAAGCACCGGTAAACACCTACATCAGCAAGTTGCTTTTTTTTTTCCCAAGCACTACGAGTTAAACACAGAATGTCACTGTCTGTGTTTCACTGAACTCAGCAAAGTAAGTTTCATGCAAAAATGAGCAGTATGTCGTAGTGACAAAAGTAAATCTGTGAGTTGGATGCATACGTCCAGAGTCACAGATTTACTTTTTAAACTGCAGAGTCACTACGATATACCACTTGTTTTTGCATGAAGCTTACTTTGCCGAGTTCAGCGAAACACAGACAATCACATTCTGTGTTTAACTCACAGTGCTTGAAAAAAACATAACACACTGATGTAGGAGTATACTGCTGCTTCAGCAGTATATTCACTGATGCAAAAGCTGGAGCAGCAGGTTACAGGCCAGGAGGTCAGAATCAATGCAATACATTTTACATAAAAAACAAACAAACAAAATACTCCAACTTGTATAATACCATTCGGTTAAACGCCTCGGCCTTCAGCCTCGACATTTAATGACCCACACCAGACGGTTATTGTTTCATATACTCCAACTAAATGAATGTTATCCTTAATTATATCCCTGATAACAGGGAATGTTCTCAATTACATCCCTGATAACGGGGTATATTCCGGATTATATCTCTGATAACCGTATATCCCTGATAACATGGTATATCCATGATAAAATTGTATATTCCTGATTATATCCCTGGTAACAGAGTATATTCCTTGTTATATCCTGGATAACAAGGTATATTTCCAGTTATATCTCTGATAACAAGGTATATTCCCGGTTATGTCCCTGATAATAGGGTATATTCTTGATTATATCCCTGACAATAGGGTATATTCTTGATTATATCCCTGATAATAGGGCATGCCCATGATAACATCATATATATCTGATTATATCCCTGATAACAGGGTATATCCATGTGAAGATGACCGGGGGGAGGGATACAATGTATATGAGAAAAAATACAAACCTTAGGGATAACAATATTTTATGGCGGTCTCATTTAATTATTTCAGGTGCTAAAACAGATTTGAAATAGTGAAAGGGCAATGTAAAACAGAATACAACAGTATAGGTTCAGCATTATTCCCACAAGGTGCAGCACTGTTTGAAAAAAACTCTGCAGTTTCTTTTTTTATTTACCATGAATGCAATTTTTAGCCCTGCAGTCGCTGCCAGGGGATCACCACCCCCCCCCCCCACACACCCGTATTGGCTAGGTCCTGGTACTCACCGGGATCCAGCGTCATGGAGCTCACACCAAGGAGTTTTGTCCCTTAAACATCTCCCTCTCCTGAACCAGCTGAGGCGGGTGTAGACATGCAATGACCTCGGCGAATGATGGGTACACTTCCACTCCCAATGTGCAGAGGTCACCGGACTTCCCTCTATGGTCTTGGACTGCCGTGCCTCCTTTCCAAAGCTAGGGGTCAGTAGGCATTGAGCACCAAGTGCCCTCCTCCCTACCTGGAAAAGGTGAGCAGTTCTAGGATACTCAGCCTCCTCCCCCCTCCCTCCATGGCTGACCCTCCGATATCCGAAGTCCACTCCTGAACCCTGATTGTCAGCACCACAGATGGAAACCCTTTTGCTGCGCCAGTGGGCCTGCTGAGCTTTGCAGTTTCTAAGACTGATGATGACTTGCACACACTCTGGCCTATAAGTAGGGGCCCTTAGCAGCTACAGGACTGAGGGTGCCCTAGGTTGGCTCTGGACTTGTCTGCAAGAGGTTAACAGCCAGCAATAAAGCTGTTATCCTAAGGTGGAGCAGGGATCATATAATTAGAAAAACATTTTAATGAACTTTCTCAAAAGGCAATGAGGGACCTATAGACATGTCATGCAAAGTTCCGTAATTACAGTAGCTGAGAAATCAGCTATCCGCTACTGTGTCACTGGCCCAGATATGCAACAGCAAGGGCATGTGATCATATCTTTCAGGAGCAGTGCTTGGTGTCCTCACTCGGACTTCTGATACTTAAATGCAACATACCAGACAGGGAGGGAACTGATCGTTCCCTCCTGAAGCATTTTTAAGGAGATGAGTTATTCCAGCTGTGCTCCCACAGTAACTCTATAATTAACCTCAAACTGTGCCTCTGTTATTTTTTGTGGGCTGCTTTTTAATGTCTCATTTCCTTTTAGGTTGTTTTTAAGTTATTTTATTTCTAGCTGACAAGTTGGGCTGCAAATATGTATACTCTTGTCCTACTCTCATCTCAACATGGCCAGTTCTCTGATCATCCATACAGTGCCAATATGCAGTACTCAGAGGTCACGCTGTCAGATTTCTAGGGGTACTGAGGAGATTGTGCTGTCAAACTCTGAGAGGCACTGGGGAAGTTGTGCTCTTAGGCTCCGAGGGACACTGAGGAGGTTGCACTCTCAGGCACCGAGGGGCACTTGGGAGGTCGCACTTTCTGGCTAAGGGGGCACTGGGGAGGTTGTGCTTTCAGGCTTCTAGGGACACAGGGGAAGTCACTTTCTCAGGCTCTGAGGTGCACTAGGGAGGTTGTGCTGTCAGGCTCCAAGGGGCACTGGGGAGGTCATGCTCTTAGGCTGTAAGGGGTACTGGGGAGGTTGTGCTCTCAGGCTCTGAAAAGCACTGGGGAGGTTGCCCTCTCATGCTCTGAGGGACTCTGGAGATGTCATGCTCTCAGGATCAGAGGATCACTGAGAAGGTTGTGCTCTCAGGCTCTGAGGGACACTGGGGATCATGCTCTCAGGCATAGAGGGGCGCTGGGGATGTTGCACTCTCGGGCTCTCAGGGGCACCGTGGAATTAACTCCAAAACCTCATTTTGGGTCATGTTTACAAGGTTCCATTTATGGGGTCATTGTGGTGACTTGCCCACTCTTACAATATGGGCTACAAATTCCCCAAAAATGGCTAAGATATGAATCAAAGATAATAAAAAAAAAAAAATGTAAGCAAATTCTAAGTCTGTGTGCATGGGCAGTGTGCATTTTTTTTTTTAAACTTCAGGTTTATTTAGGTGAGACACATTAAAAGCAACAAGAACTCTCAGACATAAATTAGGCTGTTAAAATGACAAATCAGTGCGTAATATAAATTAAATTATACATTTGCACTAGGATTCCATTAAATCATAATGTCTCTTTCTTGTTCCAGATAAGGTCCACGCTGTTTGGAAGAGTCCTGTTCCACTCTGGACTTTAGGAGGCAGTATAGCGCAGTGGTCTAAGGCTCTGAGCTGCAAATCTGATGACATCCAGCAAACCAGACCTGGGTTTGAATCCCACAGCTTCCACTTGCATACTGTGTGACCCTGAGCAAGTCACTTAACCTCCTTGTGCTCCCATGTCGCTCCTGTAAAAAAGTGTTCAGCTTAGTGGGCTATACCTGGTTAAACAACAAAATTAAAATTAACTCTGTGTTTCGGAAAGTTCAGCATACTGTGCCATGTTTACTAAGGTCTTCTTGTACTTCCCAAAAGTTCTGCTGTTGAGAGTGTCTACCTATACAAAATGCGTTTTTATAAACAAAATTAGAATGAGGGAAAAATACTTCGAACTTTGATTTAATAGTCATTGTTAAAACAACGCAATAAAAAGAATACCACAATAATAAAAAAAATAAAAAGTTATAACAACAAATAAAACATGGCTAGTGTAAAGCATCAACAGTGTAACTGCATAATTTAGAGTTCAAGTGGATATACTTAATAATAATTCAGGTCTCCATCTAAGAGGAGAATGGGTCAAAGATTGTCAGGGGAAGGCCTGCTGTGAAAGAACCGAGACCCCCTCCACCCTCTCCACGACACGCATAAATGGCAGCCATATAATGTTATATTTGTCCTCCCTTAATCTAGGTTCAGCCGTGATTTTCTCCATCCTTGCTGTATCTTTTATTATATCCAGCCATTCCTGTAGTGCTGGAGGATCAGGATTTAACCATCTCCTGGTGATGGCCTTACCAGCAGCAGCTAATTGTATTTCTAAAAAGGAGATGTTAGCATTGGATCTCCTGCCTGCTGGAAAAGAGCCCAACACCATCAATGGTAAATCAATCTGGGTATCAAACTCCTACATTTCTTGAAAATAAGTTCTCACTTCTTTCCAGAAGGGAGTAAGTTTTGGGCAGTCTCAAAAAATGTGGTAAGGGGTTCCAGCTCCTCCACAGCCTCTCCAACAAACTCCTGTACTCCCCCACCTTGTAGTGTTTTGCCTTTGATGGGGTATTAAAAAACCTGATCAGTACCTTCCACCTAAATTCACGCCATGTATTGGACGCAGATGCATGAAGCTCTCCCTCCCATATCCTACTCCAGGTTAAGGTGTGTAGCTGCAACCCCATTGCTCTCTCCCACGCTCCATGTGCAGGTGCAGGTACAGGTACAGGGATCACATCCACAGTATTCTTGTAAATGGATACCAACTGAGATATTAAATGTGATTCTGTGGGGTTATCTATAGCTTGCCAAATCACCTGCTGTAGTGGGTGATGTTCTGCCTGGGCATCAGTTATGTTAGAGCCAGAGTGGAGGAACGAGACCACCTGTAAATATCTAAAGAAATGTGAAGGGGGTATAGAATAATCCTGTTGAAGTGAGTGGAAGGTCCTTAGTTGGCTCTGACAAAAAAACTGGGCAAGGCGAGTCAAACCTCGACACCGCCAACCTAAACACGAATGATCCAACCTAGATGGAGTAAAATCTGAGGAGCTTGTTATAGCTGTCCTGTTGTTGAGTTGGGTTCTAATCCCAACTAGCCTCCTTACTTCCGCCCAATTCTTATACATTTGTGCTAACCAGGAGTTATTCAATTTCATGCCGCTTAACCTCTTTGATGGACCTGCAAAATCCAAAGCAGGAGATATCTCTGGGTCACCTCCAAACTCCTGTGCGCAAAACCGGTCGGGCCTGTTAGGAGTTGGGGTCAAGCACTATATGGCACTCTGTGTTTGTTTTTAAATATTTTGTGAGTTATATGCAATAAAAACAATAAGAATTGTTTGTGAGCGTTGGATGGTGCGTTCCTGTTCTGTGTTTCTGTGATTTTGAAGTTGGATTGCGTACATCTGCACATGGAATCTGCTTTTTTTTTGGTTTGAATCAATCCAAACATTCTCAGGATCTTGTTTGAGGTCGGCTACCCAGGGTACGACCTGGGCCATTAAATAGTAGGCTTTCAAATTTGGCAAGCCCAACCCTCCCTGATTTTTATTCTTCATCAATGTACTCCACGCTATCCTGGCCCTTTTACCAGTCCATACAAAGTAGTGCAATGCTCTATTTATTTTTTCCATTCCCGACCTGGAATGGGGAGTGGAAGAGTACTAAATAAAAAAAGGAAACGTGGCAGCACATTCATCCTGATGGTGTCTACCCTTCCCATTAAGGAAAGAGGGAGAATCTCCCAACACCTCAAGCCAGTGAACACCAACTTTATCAGTCTCCCATAGTTAACCAAAAACAGCTGGTTAATGTCAAGAGGTATTTAGATATCAAGGTATCTTATACTATTGGAGACCCAATGAAAGGGGATCAACTGTTTCAATTCTGTAGAGGGGGGACCACTCACCAGCAGGGTCTCCGTCTTATCATTATTAATTTTAAAACCTGAAAACTTTCCATATGTGGTAAGTAGCTGGTGTAAGACCGGAAAGGTCCTAATGGGATCTCTCAGATACAGCATAGTATCGTCCATGTAAAGTTAAATTCTACTTTCCACCCCTCACACCCTAATACCCTCCAAATCTGGGTGTGTCCTAATGTTTGATGCCAGAGGCTCCATATAGAGAGCAAATAAAATAGGAGATAAAGGACACCCCTGCCTGGTACCTCTGAGGATGTTAATGTTCTCTGAAATTGTGCCATTCACTCTTACATTAGCCAGGGGGATATGATAAATGACCCTAATCCAAGTTCTTAATTGGCTCCCAAACCCAAACTTTTCCAAAACCCCATGCAAAAAAATCCCAATTAAGGCAATCAAACACCTTTTCTGCATCGATTGCTAAAGCTACCTGGTGAAATCTGAACTGTTTACCTGAATGTAAGATGCTGAGGCATCTTCGTATATGATCTTTAAGATACCTGTTGGGAACAAAGCCCGATTGGTTTGGATGGACTAAGTCTGGTAATATAGAATTTATTCGTTTGGCCAAAATCTTGAAGTCCACATTAAGAAGGGATGTAGGCCTGTAGGAGGAGCACAGTTCAAGGGATTTACCTTCTTTGGGGATGACCGAGATAAATGCCCGCCTCCATGAAAGAGGAAAATTGTCCTTCCCATAACAGGAATTAAAGATTTGGAGTAGGATGGGAGATAACTGTGTCCTAAATTTCTGGTAAAACTCCATATTAAACCCATCGGGGCCCAGAGATTTGCCCAGTTTCATCTCTTTAATAGTGTTAATGGCCTCTTGGGATGTGATAGGTGCATCCAGCCATGATTTAGTCTCTTCTTCTAACCTGGAAAGGTGAATTCCCCCCCATGTACTCCTGTATCCCCAGTGGGATATCTAACTCACCTGGGACCCTTGGTATAGGTCTGAGTAATACTGCTGAAAAGCTGCAGTTTTTTTTTTTTTTGAGTGAAGTAAGTGATCTCTCCCCCCACCCCTTCCCTCATGGTCAGAATCTTTTCAACAGATCTGTCCACTTGGTCCCTACATAACCTGAAGGCCAGGACTTTTCCTGCTTTATCACCATATTCATAATACTTTTGGTTCAAATACCTTAACTTGCCCTCTATTTGAAGATCAAGGAGATTCTGGAGATCCTTCTTGGCATTATTTAATTTGGTTAAGTTTTCTTTAGTTCTGTGTTGTTTATGTTCTTTTTCCATTTGCTCCAACAAGGATTCCGGAGCTATCTGTTTTTCCTTTCTTTGTTTTTTTAACCTGGAGGCAAAAGAGATCACCTCTCCACAAATTACTGCTTTAAGACCATCCCAATACCATTGTGGCCCTGGCTCATCCACCTTATTATGCCACTGGTATTCCAGTATAACCCCCTCTATATGGTCCCGAAAGTCCTGTCTACCCAGAAGAGAAGAATTAAATCTCCATGCTGTTATTTTGCCCCAGTCACCCAGCTGCACTCTAAGAGTTACGCTGAGTGGTCAGAGACCACCTTGCAATGGATGGAGCAGTCTATCATTTTGTATATGTCCCCACTACTACAACGAAAATAGTCCAAATGGGAGTAGGAAGCGTTGGGGCTGGAATAAAATGTAAAATCCTTTGAGGTTGGATTTAATTCCCTCCAGATCTCCAGTAATGCAAGATCATCCCCCCCCCCTTACCACCCTACTCGTTTGCTTATTTGTTTTACTGTTTTGTGAGGAACGGTCTAACCTGGGGTTAATAACACAGTTCCAGTCTCTGCCCACTATTATCATGCCCTCACCTAAACCTGAAATTTGTTTTAAAAGATTTTGATAGAATAAAGGGTCATCATTATTTGGGTCATAAATGTTAATTAGATATAATTTCTGAGAAAACAGCCAGCCTGTAAGCAAAATCCTCTACCATTTTCATATTTCAAGGGAATATTTTTCTTAATCAATATCACCACCCCTGTCCCCCAGAGATATGTGAGGCCAAACCCTTTACCCACCAGGACCGTCTGAGCTTTCCATGCTCTATTTCTGAAAATCTCACCTCTTGCAGAAAACAAATATCAGCTTGGAGTTGGTTTAAAAAATGAAGGATCCTTGCTCGTTTGATAGGTGAATTAAAACCCTGTACATTCAGGGAAGTAACTTTTATCAAACCCATCTGTTAGCTGTGGAAGGCAACCCAAGTATTACCGTATCTCTTCCCAGAATCCCTCTCTTTCCACCTCAACTCTATCCATCACATTAGACCTTTCTTTCTAAGTGCTCTAGAACGCCATGTATAAACAAGGTCACGCACAACCACTGCGTTTAACTCGAAGTGAACTTTTGTGAACATCATAAGAAAAGTAAACTTTAGAGGGAAATACAACCCTCTTAAGAGGAACAATACTCTGTATAACAATGAAAACTGATATTAACACTCAAAGTTTGTACTTCCTAGGTGTTATTGGTGTTACCTACCCCGAGGGTAGGGTTGTGTAGCTCGCATTACTGTACCTGTTACTTCGACCGGTCTGATCTAAAAGGATCAGATTGATTGATGAATGTCACTTAAAAGGTGCAACTATATGTTGTCATATGTAATGGAGAAAACAAAGTTCGGGGCGAGCCACCTCTCTCTATGGGCCGAGTCTAACCAGCTTTGTAGTGTGGAAACCAAAGTTAAAAGGGAATAGTGAAAAGAGGTTCCATCTAAGCAGAGTCCTCTAATAAAAAGGAGAGGTAAACCCATCTAGTAGGTCTTAACCATGCATCTCCTTTAAGACCTCAATAAGATTTAAACTAATGTCTCTTGTGCAGAGAAAACCAACCTTCCCTGATACCCACCCAGATTCCGCCTTCTTATTTTTAACCCAAATAACCCCTTTTTGTTCTTAATTACTTTGCTATAAGATAAACCCAGATGTGTTTTAACCAGAGAAAGATCTTCATCAGTCGCTATAAGTCAAGTTTGGGTAGTCTTCTTGGTAAAAGTCTTAGCCCACCCAACGAAGTATGGGGAGAAAGAAAAGGGAAGCGTTTTGCCTCTCTCAAGTACCTGTGTCATCTGGACCTAGTCCCTTCAGGTTAGACTTTCCTTAGGAACGACCATGTCCTCTTGTGTAAGTACTCCATCCCTTGCCATTATTTCTTGTAGATCTCGACCCAAGTGTGATGGCCATGAAACTGTTGCGGATTGAAACCGTTTGGGCCTCCCTCCCATGCCAGGCCACTCTCAAGATCTCAAACTCTAGGACGTCTCCTCATAGGTCTGGACAATATAGGCCTAACTGCTGTAGGGTTAGTGCAGCTTCTCTGAGAGAATCAAACATCTGTGGACCTTTCTCCATATGTATTCTAAGATGGGCCGGGTAATAAAGCTGAATTTTCACTTTCTTTTCCCATGCTTGTTTAATGACCTCTCGAACTTGTCTTCATTTTTCGTTTAACAGATTGGAGAAATCCTGGTCAAAAAATATTCTTTTGTTATCTATCTGCAGATCCTTCATCTTCCACGCTGTTTGTATCATTAATTGTCAATTCTAATAGTTCAACATCCGAGCCACTATTGAGCAGGGTCGAGCAGCTTGATCTCTCAGTTTCTGGGCCAAGGAGCGATGTGCACGTTCGATGTGGAGGGGGGTATTCTCTGGCATCAGCAATGTGTCTCTTAAAATGTGCATGACAAACTCCTTCATTGTCTTGAATGAATTCTCTAGGTCTTCCAGAACCCCATACATTTGGAAGTTATTTCTGCGGGTTCTGTTTTCCTGTTCGTCTATTTTATTCTGCATTTCTCTTTCCATCACCAGAAGATACAAAATGGCTCTATCATGCTGGCTGGTGGAGTCCACGAGATTCCCGATCGCATTTTCAGCTGCTGTTGTATGTGATTCCACTTTTTTCATATCAGCTCGCAGGTCGGCTATGGAAGACTCCATGCAATGTAAGGTCTTAATAATGCTGTCAAGTTTAGTTATGATCATGTGCTGTTCTCCAGCTCGAAATTTTCTTCCAAGTCTGCGATACTGGAAACCGTGGACCCTGGCCTAGATTCTGAGCAGGCCCTGATTCCTTTCATGTTCCATCATAGATTTGATTCGTTCGGTATGAGTGGGTTTCCCTCTCGTTTTGTGAGTAGCCATTGCCAACAAGTAGCACAATTCTTTTTTAAAGTGAAGAAAACTGTTTAAGCTGTTTTTTTAACAAATTATACTTGAGCAGCCCCTGGATTGCCCAAACTAAACTGCTACCCCTGTCGTGACATCACCGGAAGTCAGTGTGCATTTTATGGGACACAGAAAAACCTCACCAATGTTTTTCTAAGTACAATACAAATTAAAAATAAAATAAAAAGAGCCACAAAAATTTGTTACGTCACACAAAAAATGCCTCAGAAATATTTCAAAGTCCAACATGAAGAAAATATTTAAAACACCAAACTGGTCAAAGTGCCCTAGAACCATGCCGTGTTCTGCATAAGTCCCGATGGGTCCTGTGCATCACTACTCATGTGTTTTGTGTGTGCTTCAGACCCCACGCAAAGCAAATTAGGACTCAGCTTGTGTTCTGTGCATGCTGCTTGGCCTGCACAAAACAAGTCAGGACTCATTTTGTGTTTTGTGCAGGGCCTGAAGGGCCCTAAGCATCCTCCTAGAATAAGTTTGGGGTTAGCCTGTATTTCGCACAGAGCCCAAAGGCCCTGTTAGAAGCAGGTTATTTATTTATGTAGTTTTTGTTGAACAGGTAATTGCACTAGGCAAACAAATACCTACTTTCAGGCACAGCCCAGGAGATTACAAACTAAAATGCAGAATATAATAAATCCAAGTAGCGTAACAAGTGTTAGGTAAAAACATAGCACGCATTGAAGCATAAGTAGACAAGAGTGGGGCTAAAATACATAGTACTGTTAGATTGGAATATACAGAACAGTAAGTACCAAATATTTTATTTATTTAATTCTTATGACACTACTTTCTCAAACAAATTATGAAATTAATAGCAAACACACTGTGTTGATACAATATTTGGGTTCTGTAGGCACAAAAGGTGAGAAATGTGGTGTTAAGCTTTTTCTACCCCAGTGCCCGTCCCCAAGCTCCGTAATCCCCGGCTAAGCTACATGTCCAGAGCACCATGAACCCTGGCTAAGCTACATGTCCAGAGCACCGTGAACCCTGGCTAAGCTACATGTCCGGAGCACCATGAACCCTGGCTAAGCTACATGTCCAGAGCAGTGCCATAAGGGTCTGCTTATTCAAGCTACAGGGCTGGAGTCGTGCCCCATGGGGTCACAATGCATTCTCCAAGGCACCACAGAATTTTACCCATTAACTTTTGATTTCCCTACCTCATGCACTTTAACTCTAACAATGTAATAACATCATTATTTGTTTTTTTTGCTATGAATTTCCTTACTTTTTGAGTCATAACTTGCCGTAAATAAGACATAATTTTTTGTTTGTAGAGGACCTAGTACATTTTTCATGAACGCTGGCTGTTTTTTTTTTTTTTTTTTTTTAAAGCAAGTTTACTGAGTTTTGCTGATGTTAAATACAAGGACAAAGCTGATATTTGTGACATTGACCCTGATATACAAAGGAGTTGCACCTGGTGCAACTGAGTTGCACCAGCGCAACCCCAGAAATGCGCCCCGACGCAATATTCAGAAGAGGGACATGCGCAGTGCAAGTCCCGATGTGCTGGGGCAGAATGACAATCATATGCAGTGCAACCCCAGGGAGTGTGCCCATGCATATGCGGTGCATCCCGATATGCAGCCGGGGATGTGCGGCGCATCCCGATATTCAGCCTGGGATGTGTGGCGCATATGCTGGCACAACTCTGGGATGTGCCACATACCGATGGTTGATGCTGAGCAGGGAAAAAGGCTCAAATGGTGGCCACCCACAGGTGAACTGCTGTATTGCAAAGCACAACATAGTAGCTGCCAGCTGGGGGTGGCCACCCGTCCACACACACACACACACACAGTACACAGTGCAGAAGCACCCATATCAGCCCTGGTAGTCTAGTGGCACTCCCCTCCCTCCCCGTCACTGCAATCACCCGTAATACAGTAAAAAAATGAATCCCTGGTAGTCTAGTGCAACCCCCACCCTGCCCATAGCTGTGATCGCCTGTAATACTGCAAAGAAAGGAATCCCTGGTAGTCTAGTGGTACCCCCCTCCCCACCCATGGTCCCAATCGTCTGTCAGAACTGACAGTGCCTGACTCTCTGGTAGTCTAGTGGCAACCCCCACCCACCTGTAACCCGAGAGCAGGTGACCCCCTACCTAACGGTAACCCTGGTGGTCCAATAGCACCCCAACCCACACAGGACCCCCTGCCCACCCAGCCCCCGACATCACACCCACTCGCTGCAGCCTGACTACCCACGAATGACAGGGTATAGTATCAACTGCTAAGTCTGTTGGTCCACACTGTGGACCAATGAGCTTACAGTGCATACAATAATAGTTATTCACAGAAATGAATGAATGTCAGTCATTCACAGTTCTGTGAATGACTATGACAGTATGCACTGCAAGCTCATTGACCAGTGGCGGACCAACAGGTAACCGTCGTCAAATACCGAAAATGTCAGGGGTTACCAAGTTCAAGATAATCTTTACTGTAGCACAGATGATCACAGCTACGGGAGGAGGGGTGCCACTAGCCCCTCTGGCAGCGTCATTCGCTGTTCAGGGCACCATGCACATCTCTCTGGCCAGCCCTGCACAGCTCATGCAACTGGGGCCATAATGACATGCAAATGACCCCATTTGCGCCCTTCATACATTATGGCTCCATTTGCATACTGCTGGCTGAATAGTGGACATTTGCACACAGCATAACTCTGTTGCGCTGGTGCAGTTCCCTTTCCCAGTATTTAGCCCTGTGGGGGGGAGGGTTTGCACCTGCACATGGTAGCTGCACAGTGCTTGTTATATTCAGAGGAGATGCGCCATTGCTCATCTCCTTTGAATACAGCCTTGTGTTGCACCAGCGTAATGCAGTTGTGCTGCGCCGCCACATGGGCCATTGCCAGGTGCAGGTCTGAATATCGGGGCCATAGTCTACAGGCATGGAGGATGCACATAATTTGGTCCAGTGGCACTGATGGCTGAGGCACTGGATGCTACATCTCCTGCCCACCAGCAACCCGAGTGCAGTGACAGATTTAGGTCATTGGGGCTCGGCCACGGGGAGAGGATTACGTGTCTGAGGGATTACTCTCCTCTCCCAGGAAGGGGGTGGTGGCTTTTTTTGCCAGGACTTTGACTGCCACCTGGTGGAGACTGGTGGTAGTGTAGGCCCATGGGTGGCACACTAAGGGAGGACTGCAGCCTGGTGAGCAACGCACGCCTCCAAATGCACTCTCACGTTGGTCGCAGGGAAGAAGGGAAGAAAAGCAGAAAAAGGAGGCCTGGGGCTCTGTGACATCCTGTCTGACCATCCATGGATGCACTTTGCCACCCTGAGTTGGGCTGCACTGGACTGTATGTTCAGAGGGGAGAGAGGATGGTCCTCCCTCCTCGTACCCCTCATGAGGAGATTCCTTGGGAGTAAGCCAACCAATCCAAGGGAGGTAGACACTGGTCTACGGAGGCAGGAACATGGACTGAGAAGCTGCCCCAGAATTCCACGGGAGAAAACAATACAGAGAAAAAGAAGGGATGCATTCAGTGGCAAATGCACATTCATGCCCTTCTGAATAAACAGACATAGTGAAACTTCTTAACATACAAAAAACAGTTAATGATGAGCATAACGTAGCTCATAGGTAAACAGTAGAACAATTATCTCAGTAACTTGTACAATAGACAAAGGCCTAATCAATTTATTGCAGTGGCACCCAATAGCACCACGTCAAAGACTGCCTCAAGTTGAGGGTTCCCAAAAGGGGTCCTATATCAACTAAATAATACCAGAGCATACCAACAGAGCACTTTGAGGGGAAAGATGAAGTCCAAATATGAGACCCAGACTCTCCTAAACTGTTCCCATGCTCTCTCAGTGAATACATAATGTGTAGGAGAGGCAAGATCTTAAGAAGCTCCTCCCACATTGCAAGGGTGGGAGTCACCTTGGATATAGAAGTATTCTGGGTGCAGTGCCCGGCCAGGACTTGCAGCAACCTAATATTCCTTGGAAATGATAACCAATCATCTTCATACTGGTCTTCTACTCCAAAGAGCATGGCCTGTGGCATGGCTAGGATCGTGCATTTGTGGACCTGTCCCATAACATTTGACACTGCCTGCCAGAGTGGTTGCAGTTTGTCACAGAATCAAAAATAATGGAACCATGTCCCAGTTTCCTTTGAACATCTACGACAGATGGGGAAAATCATAGGATTCAATTTGCTTACCTGCACTGGTTGGTATAAGCAATAAATAAATGAATACTGGGACTGCTTGAATTTTTTTGCATATGAATAGACCCATGTGCGAGGCACATGTCTGCCAACCCTTGTCTGAAACTGAGCAGCCAAGATCTGTTTCCCACCTTGCTCAAACCTTTAGAAAAGTGTTCTCTCCCAACAGCCTGCTTTGTCTGACCACAGCTGACATCATATGTTTAGTGTTCTGGTGTTTGTTCAGAATAATTTGTTCCATCAGGCCAATACCTGCCACCAGGGGTTATCTTCTACTTATCCCACTCAGGAAGTGACTCAGACAAGTGGGTACTGGGGCTCTCCTTTGACTGCTGGAGTTCATCAAAGGACGAGAGGCCCGCTGCAGACATTAGTTCTCCAAGGCACTGCACTCCTTTCCTTAGCCAGTCAGAGCATACCTCACTGCAAACCTCTGAGAAGAAATCACAATTATTTGCCAGTGGCACTAACAAGGTTTGTTCAGCCCTTTCTCCCCTATCTTTACACAGAGACTGCCATGCCACCAATGTGGAACCCACCAGGGATTCACTTCACGTGGGCTTCTGTATTTACTGCAGCCCCTAGGTGCCAGATACACATGTGGCGGGTATGGCGCTCCCTCAGGTCAAACCACTGTGCCCTGTCTGATTGGGCCACCCAATCCAGAATAAACCTAGTTTGGTCTGCCAGATGGTACTGTTGCATAGTTGTTTAACCAGGAGTAGCACTCTAAGCTGAAAGCTTCTTTACAGGTGCGACCAGGGAGCACAGGGAAGTTAAGTGACTTGCTCAGGGTCACAGTATGCAAGTGGAAGCTGTGCGATTCAAACCAAGGTCTGGTCTGCTGGATGTCACCAGATTTGCAACTCAGAGCCCTAAACCACTGCGCTATACTGCCTCCCTTATAATTATTAGCCTCGCCATCGGGGAATCGAACCCCAGTCTCCCGCGTGACAGGCGGGGATACTTACCACTAAACTAATAAAAAATGGCTTAACTTTTTGTTCATTATCCCATTTAAGCTACAGCAGGCTTGTCCTAGGCCTCTTACCAACACACAATCATTTTATACATGTCACTTTCAGTCTTTGTCTGCCCTCATGGGACAACCCCATTGGAAGCATCCACAGAGGATATAAAATCTTGGGCAAGGTGGTCATTTTGATTACATTTTGGCAGCCTTGATAGGGGAAGAACTTGCCAGTGCTCAACATCAGTAGTGAGCACTTGCAGTAAGGATCTGTAGCTGAGAATGTCTAGCCTTCTACAATCGGGCCTGAGCCCTAAATATTTAATGTGCTTGTTGGCTATCAGAAAGGGAGAAAAGATTTCTAACCCTAGTTTTGTGCATCTCCCAATCCCATGATTTCTGCAGCATAATTCTGTACCCCAAGAAATAGGATAAGCCCTCCAAGGTGTGAATGAAGGTTGCCGTCAAGGGTCCCAAGTCTATGAGACATAGCAGGATGACAGCTGCATGCAATGTGATCTTATGATATCTGCCAGATTGGGATGAACCCCTTAATGACCTAGTTCCCCCCAATACAAATAGCTAGGGGCACCCCTGATGAATACCTCTAGAGACAGGGAAGGCATCCATTTAGCAGTTTTAAAAATGTTCTTCTATCTTTGAAGACCTGTCCAGACAGGTCCTTGTGATTGTGACTGAAGGGGAGAGGGAAGTCCCCACCCTGCATCCTCTGACATGGGGGCAGCAGCCACGAAGGACTGGGTTGGGGGCTAGCTTGGATGCTATCATAAACAGAAAGAGGAACGATACTGATTCAGGACTGTTGCCCCTGATATATATATAGCCCCAGCTACACCCAGGACATTAGACCATTCACCACTAGTTTACATGGAAACATAGATTTTGACAGCAGATAAGGACCGTTTGGCCCACTCAGTCTGCCCATTTCCCTACCTAATGAATAAGTTGCAGATCCTAGTTAACCAGCAGCCTACTTCTTTCTAACCCCCCCCCCCACCAGAATTGCCTTATGACTGTCCCATGCATGCTTGAATTCCATTACTGTTTTTGACTCCACAACCTCCTCCGGAAGGCCATTCAATGCATCCACAACCCTCTCTGAAAAAATACTTCCTTAAATTACCTCTGAGCCCCCCTTCTATCTTCAAATTGTGCCCCTTGTTCTTGCACACTTTTTTTGAAAGATGCTACCCTCTTGACTTTGTTGATTCCTTGAGATACTTGAAAGTTTCTATCATGTCCCCCCTCTCCCTCCTTTCCTCGAGGCTATACATATTCAGCTCCTTAAGTCTCTCTTCACACATCTTCCAGTGCAGACCCTGCACCATTTTAGTTGCCCTCCTCTGGACAGCCTCCATCCTGTCTATGTCCTTGTGGAGACTGGGTCTCCAGAACTGCATGCAGTACTCCAGATGGGGTCTCACCAACTGTCTGTACAGAGGAATAATAACTTCCTGTTTTCTACTGGTGATGCCTCTCCCTATGCATCCCAGTATCCTCCCAGCCCTCCTTGCTGCCCTCTCACATTGCTTGCCCACCTTTAGGTCATCTGATATGACTACCCCCAGGTCCCTTTCCATTTTTGTTGTTGTTAGTATCTCACCCCCCACTGTGTACTCTTCCCCTGGGGTTTTGTTTCCCAGGTGCATTACCTTGCACTTCTTAGCACTGAATCTAAGCTGCCATACATTTGACCATTCCTCTAACCTTGCCAAGTCCCTTTTCATCCTTTCCACCCCACCTTGTGCATCAACTCTGTTGCAGATCTTTGTGTCATCTGCAAAGAGACATACTTTTCCTTCCAGTCCCTCTGCAATGTCGCTTATAAAGAGATTGTAAAGGACTGGTCCTAATACTGAACCCTGCGGTACCCCACTAGTAACCTCCCTTTCCTCAGAGTGGACTCCATTTACTGTTACTCTCTGTGTCCTATTCTCCAGCCAATTCTTTACCCATGCTGTCATCTTGGGACCTACTCCCAGGCTGGCTAACTTGTATATTAATCTTTTGTGTGGGACTGTGTCAAATGCCTTGCTAAAGTCTAGGTAGGCCATGTCCACAGCCCCTCCCTGATCTACTACTTTGGTCACCCAGTCAAAGAAATCTATTAGATTTGTCTGGCATGACCTTCCCGCTGTGAATCCATGCTGCCTTGGGTCCTGTGCCCCTCTGGCCTCTAGATACTCAACAATTCTTTCCTTCAGAAGTGATTCCATTATTTTCCCTACCACTGAGGTTAAACTAACAGGTCTGTAGTTTTCTGCTTCTGCCTTGCTCCCACTTTTGTGAAGGGGAATCACATCTGCCCTTCTCCAGTCCTCGGGTACCACCCCATCCTCCCATGATTTGTTAAAGAGGGTAGTCAGTGGTGTCACTAGTTCTACCCTTGGTTCTTTTTAGAATTCTGGGATGAATCCCATCAGGCCCCATTGCTTTGTCCACCTTCAATTTTAAGAGTTCTTTCAGAACCCTTTCTTCTGTAAATGGGCTGGTATCAACTTCTGTATCCAGAGTGTTTCTACTGTTTGTTTTAGGTACCTCCCCCACTTCCTTTGTAAATACTGAGCAAAAATATTTGTTTAGTATCTCTGCCTTTTCACAGTCACCCTCTGCCCACCCTCCCTCCTCTTTATTAAGCCTCACTAGCCCTCTCTTGGTCTTCCTTCGCTCCCTGATGTACCTATAAAAGGTTTTATCCCCCTTCTTAACTGAGTTGGCTATCTTTTCCTCGGTTTGGGCCTTTGCTGTTCTGACTGCTTTCCCAGCTTCCTTTTGCTTTAATTGATACAGTTCCCTGTCCTGTTCCTTCTATGATTCCTTGTACTTCCTGAATGCTTTCTTTTTTTCTTGAACCTTCACTGCCACTTCCTTTGAGAACCATAGTGGTTTCTTACATCCTTTCATTTTGTTAATTTGCTTCACACAAAGGCTTGTTACTCCTGTGATGGCAGTTTTTATTATTCTCCATTGTTCTTCCACCCCTCCTTCCTGCCCATTTGCTAGTGCATTCCTTAGGCACTCACCCATTTTGGCAAAGTCAGCCCTCCTAAAGTCCAGTACTTTTGTCTTTGTATGGCTTGACTCTATTGCTGTGTTTATTGTGAACCATACTGTTCGATGGTCGCTAGTTCCCAGATGACTACCCACTTCTACATCTGTGATCCTCTCCTCATCTCCATTTGAGAGAACCAGGTCTAAGATTGCTCCCTCTTGAGTGGGCTCCAATACTAGTTGTCTAAGGCATGCCTCCTGTAGGGCATCTAGAATAACCCCACTCTTAGAAGTGGCTGCTGCAACTGCACTCCAGTTAACATCTGGCATATTCAGATCACCCATCAGCAATATCTCCCCTTTTTGCCATTCTAAGTATACTTTCTATCATTTTCTTGTCCATTTCCTCCCCCTGAGAAGGGGGTCTGTATACAACCCCTGTGAGATTGTAATTTCATTGCCGGTCTCCAAATTTACCCACAGTGCTTCTTCTCCTCCGTGTTTTCCATTTTGTTCTGTTGCTTTGATTCCTTCCCTTATGTAAAGAGCTACTCCTCCTCCTCTTTTACCCTCCCTGTCCCTCCTGTAGATAGTGTATCCTGGTATGTTTATTTCCCAGTCATGGTTTTGTGTGTACCATGTTTCTGTGACTGCCATGATATCCAGATGTTCCTCCTCCATCAAGACCACTAATTTGGAAAGCTTGTTACTCAGACTACGGGCATTGGTACTCACTGCTCTCCATTTTTGATGGCTTTACCTTCTTTTGCAGCATCCCCCACTAACTTGTCTACCTCGGTCTTTTTCTCATTTAGTACCCTGTTTTGTAGGGAGAGGCTGGGATTTTCCTGCTGCTTTTCAGTGCCTCCCCCCTTGACTAGTTTAAAAGCTTGCCAATGAAGCATTTAAACCGATTGCTCAAAAGACGTGTTCCCTTCCTGGACAGATGCAGACCATCCTGCCAGTATAGGCTGGTGTCCCCCCAGGTGGAGGTACTGTGTAGGCAGTATGGTACTAGATGTTTAGCATTACTAAACAGTCTATATCAAATGTAGGGTGGGTGAGGCAGCCAGACTGTCTTGGGGCAAGCACAGTAACTTGTGAAGTAGATTTGTGCCTCAAGTAAAGGATCCCAGTAATGCTGGTAAAGGTACAGTGTAGTCCATAATTGACGTGCAATGTATTTGGGGAGAGTTTGCAGTAACCGCCGCTACACTGATGTCCCCAGGAAGTGGGAATCCTCATAATATTGCATTTTCCTTCCTGAAAGCTCCCTCGATGTTAGGTGGACAGCTTGGTTTGGGCCGTGGAGACAGCCCTTGATCTAACTGTTAGGCCCGATTCTAGGCATGGGCCTGGGCCTTGCACACCTCCCCAACTAGTATGCTGGATTCAAGACTCTCTGTGGGCAGTTACAGGATGTGAGCTGTAAGCCACTACAGGTTAATGGCAGTGAACAGAAGTGATCTTATTCGGGTGCAGCCCACAACAGAGGCAGAGGTAAGCAGCTAAAGGAAGGAAGGAAAATACTGTGGGGGTGATAGGGAATGTAATAGGGACATAAAGAGAAAAATTAAGAATGTTCTGATCAAAATACAATATGGTAGACAGTGCAATACTACATGCACTAGAAATGTCCCAAGGTAGAGTAGACAGTGCAGGCAGTGCAGTACTAGACACAATGCAAACTGTCCCAAAGTAGGGTAGACTATGCAGACAGTGCGGTACTAGACACAGTGCAAAATGTCCCAAGGTAGGGTAGGCTATGTAGGCAGTGTGGTACTACACAGTTTTTTCAATTAAGTATATTTTATTGAAATAGAATAAACAGTAACATTACAAACAATCCCCATACAGAATGGAGGTGGAAGAGCCCCAAAGACACAGGGAAAGTTTGACAGTATGAATTACAGGATCAATGTATATAACCCTTATGAACAACATTGGTAAAGCCTAACATATCGATTGACCAAATCTTATCAACCCCCCCAACCACTCCACCCTTCCCAGAGCACACATACACAAACAATCAGAAATAGACAGACAAGGGGTTGACCCATTGTGTATTCTTGAAGCCTCAGAGCCAAAAATAGGGTGGGAAACCACACTCTCCTTTCCGCGATACGATGGTGTTACTGACAGTTCAAAATAGGCAGGAGGGCAAGTAACTGAGCCCATTTCCTATTGAAGACTACTTGTCTATTCAGCCTCCTAGCAATGGGGGCTGCCTCACCCACCCTACATTTGATATTGACAATTCCAGGGCTTGGAGGACATCTGCATGCCATTATCTTAGTGATGGCGTGGATTGGTAGACACAGTTAAAAATGATCCAAGGTAGGGTTGGCTGTGTAGGCAATATGGTACTAGATGTCACAAACCCACTCGTGGGGTCAGGCCCCCTGCTACCACAATGCCTTGTTTTTAAGTGCGATCCGTGAACAGGGGGCAAGCAGAGACACCCATTTGTTTTGGGTCCAAGCAACTACCAGTCTCGAGTCCTGGGGTCAGTTATGAACCCTTTTTGGCTTGCACACCCAGGTAACAGGTCCAGGTGTCACACTCTCTTCAGGGAAAGCAGTACGATATACTTGACTCAGCGGCATACAACCAACCTTGGTTCACAACCCCCATCTGACTCAATGAGACTTGGATATTTTTCTTAACTCGCTCGATCTTTACGGAGATCCTTCTTAGTGTAGCTGCATAAGGTGACACAATAAACATTTAACAGCTGTGTTAGAATATTAAGACTGTTTCACAATCCACACATAAATGAGCATGCCTCAGGCAGCATTTTAAGGAAAAACAAAGTTTACTAAACATTAAAAATAGTAAATAAAATACAAAACACAGAACATATATACAGTAAGGGTCCAGTCAGAAAATAAATGGACAATTATAAACAAACTGCCTTGTACAGAATAACTAATCCTACCTCAGTTTCAGCTGGTAAATAGTGGTGCTGAAATTACCTATTTTGGCAGAAGTGCCTCTTTAAGTCCAGGAGCAAAAGTGTCCATTCAGCCAAGCTTCAACAATATCAAAGAGAACAGGATGTACCCCCCATAATGTCACAGCTCTGATCTGCTAGTGTGAGGTCACATTCAATCCTGCAATTAATTTGTAACATGACCAGGTATAACCCAAATGGTTTCATTATGCTGTTTTTTTTAAATCTGCAAAGATAGCAATATCAAATTATAACAGTCTCTCTTCATCAAAGCATAAATTATGACAGTATTCCCTTGATCTCTCAGTAGAACATCCTAAAAACACTTCTCTTAGCTGGGTGAATTTTCACAGGTATCTATCAGAACTTGCTTCCTTCCTGATATGTCATAAAATGTAACCTTTTATGGCAGTCTTCCTAAGTTCCAAGCAGTTGTCTTTTAAAACCTGGTTGTATACCAGCTACACAGGCTCTGACAGATAAGTGTAAAAAAAGAAATTTCCAACTAATTTATCCTCTAGATCAGAGAGAGGGCAGACCATTTTCTCTTCTCTTTTAAAATCTGATGTCCCATGAGGCTCTGCTGCTTGGCCGGTTTCCTAAGCAGACCTCAAAACATATATTTTATACCAAAAATATAATACAAATAACAAGTAGACAGCTATTGTCACATGAGACACAGTTCAAAATGTCCCAAGAAAGGGTAGGCTGTGTTGGAAGTAAATCACTATACACAGTTCAAATGTCCCAAGGTAGGTTAGGCTGTGTGGTACTAGACAATTCAGAATTTTATTTATTTAAGTTTTACCAGGAAAGCATACTGAGCAGACAACTGCTCGTTTCCAGATGCATCCTGGGGGTGGGAACAATAGGAGAAGGTACATTTGTATAAAAAAAGTTGAACAAGTAGAACATGAATAGCAATGCAATATACAATAACAGACTAATACAACAATTTAACAGAGCACAGCATTCACACATTTAGCTGCTAAGGCGACAGCCGAGCTGGGCAGCCCAGCCTAATGAGCGTGTTAAGCCATAATACAGTAGCATGCTGGTTAGGTGCAGGAGCTGTGGAAGTGGTCTCTGAGGAGAATGGTAAAATAGCTGGGGGAAGTGGCATGGCAAATGGTAGAGGGGAAAGAATTCCACAATTTAGGCAACCAATAAGAGAAGGCAGCCTGGACTGCCGAGGTGGACATACAACGGACCGACAAAGACCAGGAGTCGTAGTGTATAAGGGAGTGGGATGGAGGGGGAGAAAGCAGAAGAGAGATAGGCGGGCAGGGACTGTAACCAGTATTTAGCCATAAGCCTAGCACAGTGGGCCTGTCTTCAGTCCTTTAGGGCTGGGAGGGACAGGGTTTGGTAGAGGGCACATTGATGGGTACTGGGAGGACAGTCAAGGGCAAAATGGCAAAAGGAGTGGAAGAGAGTATCCAGTCTTGTTATGGAAGTTTTGGGAGTGGCACTGTAGACTACATCTAAGTAGCTGAAAATAGGGAGAATCATTTTTTGTAATGACGAAGTGCCCGCGGCCGGATGCATCCACAGTTATGTACAGGGCACCCAGTTTGGTGTGCAGTTTTTGTGGATGGCCACAATATGTACAGAAAAACTGTGGGGCTGGTAAGCCAGATCCTGAAGTATCTAAAGGTGGAGCAGCCCTCCAGTTTTGTCCCATCCAGGGTGTGGAAAGTGGGGAGGGAAGAGAGCCAAGAGAGTCTCTGCCTTGTGCCAGAGGTCATGGAGACTGTTTTCTTGGCATTCAGCAAGATCTGATTTGTACAAAACCAGGGCTGGACTGCCTCAAAGTCATGCTGGTATCTGGTTGCCACATCAGAGGTAGTGGTGCCGGATGTAAACAAGACAGTGTTGTCTGCATACATGTGAATGGATGTGTGTGCGCATGCAGAGGCCAGGTCGCTGAGGAAAATTGAGAACAGCAAAAGGCCCAGGACAGAGCCTTGATGAACACCAGTGGTAATGGGGAGGGAGGAGGAGAGTGAGTTACTGATCCTGATGGATTGAGTCCTACCCACAAGATAGGAGTGGAACCAGCTGGTGACCTCTTTAGAGAGTCCTGCTACTGATAGCTTGGATAAGAGGAGAGTATGTGAGACAGTGTCGAAAGCCTTTGCAAGGCTGACAAAAATGGCAGTAGTGATGAGGCCCTGATCCATGCCGGTATGGATGGATTCAGTGAGGCTCAGCAGGAAGGTAGTGGTGGAATGAGACTTCCTAAGACCAGACTGGTAAGGTGTGAAGAAAGAGGTGGAGTCAAGGAAGGAGGAGAGCTGGGAGAGTATGAGATGTTCCTGTAGTTTTGCCAGAGTGGGGAGGAGGAAGATAGGGCAATAATTTCCTGGGGAGGAGGGGTCGCCACCATTTGGGAGGGGGGGTGATGGTGGTGTGTTTCCATTCCAATGGGATAGCAGCGACAAAGAAGGAGAGGTTGAAGAGAGAGAGAGAGGCAAGGGGGGAGGCAATGGCCAGGGCAGCCAGGAAAAGCATTTTTGAGTCCAGCCCGGAGGGACATTTGCCCTTGGAGGGGTTAAGCATGAGAAGGGCCTTATAAACTTAGCTGGGGTAATGTGACAGCAGGAGAAAGAGGGGTGTGGCTTAGGTAGGTAGTGGTGGAGTGGATGGGGCATGACCATGGGAGGCTGGAGGGAGAGAGGGCAAGAGCGAGGAAGTACACATAGTAAAGAAGGAGTTAAACTCAGTTGCTACTTCAAGTGGGTCAGTTAAAGTGGTGCTGCTGGTTTTGATGATGGGGGTAGGAAGCTGGGATGGGGGGGTGGAAGAGGGATTGTACCACCTTCCAGAGTTTGGAAGGGGGATTTATATTAATAAGGAAGGTTGATTTAAAGTAGCTCGCCATAGCCAGTCGGATTGCTCTGGTATAGGTATTTCGAAGAGTGTGGTAATACTGGTAATCAGATGCAGAGCCAGTGGCTTTGTGGGTTTTCCATACTTGATCCCTGTCCTGAAGGCAGGTCATAAGGTCGGCAGTGACCCATGGTAGGTGGGAACCCCACACTATGATCTGTTTGAGTGGGGTCGAGGTATCCCAAACCGAGAGGAACTTGGACTTGAAATAGTCTAGTGCAGAGTCAATAGAGGAGGTGCCCAGGATGAATGACCAGTCAGTGGAGGCCAAATCATTTAGGAGGGGAGCAAGATCCAGTGATCTGTAGGACCAAACCAATAGAGTTTTGGGAGGAGGGGCCTTGGGCCTATGAATTTTCCAGACTGTATAGATTAGATGGTGGTCACTTAAGGAGTCAGGAGGAAGGCCTGCAGTGATTATCTAGTGCGGGTGTGAGGTGAAAGAGCTCAATCTATTATAGAGTGATTTTGAGTTTTGTTGTTTAGTCAGGAGGGTTCACTAATCAGCTGAACAGGCTGAGAGCGACTATGTCATTTTGCATTTTGGAGTGGGAGGTGGAGAGACAATTCACAATGAAGTCACCTAAGACATGGAGCTCACCTCCAGATGCGTGAGATTGGGGGGTTGCTAGGAGGTCATTGATAGAGGACATGGGAGAGCTGGGGCAACTGTGAGTGCCAGCTATAACAATGGGAATGCAGTGGGGGAAGGAGATTTGCACCATCAATGATTCAACAGACTGCGGGAGAAGTGGTATAGGTACAGGGGAGAAGTGGAGGGAGGAGGAGATGTACATGGCAATAATTCCGCCTTTTTTATTTCCGGGATGGTCATAGAGGATGACTGAGTAGCTCGGGATGGAGATACTGGCATCGTGCATGGCGGGTTTTAACCATGTCTCAGTTATGATCAGTATATCGGGGTTGAGGGATAAAGCAAGTGGTTGAAGCAATGAGATTTTGGGAGAAGGCTCCTGGTGGTTTAATGAGCTAACTTTAGGTCCGGGGGAATTGAGGAGAGGAGGGGGAAGGTCCGGGTTGGATTCAATGTCCCCTGCCATCAGTAGGAGTAGTGTTACCAAGGACCTGGATAGGGCTACTAAGACTTCATGGTAAGGGAACAGGGTGTGTCAGAAGGAGCAGAATTTGACCGGGGGGGGGAGACTTGAGGGCAATTAGGCAAGCATGGAACTGGCTGGAAGTATAGATGGTCCAGGATGCCAAGTGTTAGGGGGCAACCGGGGTTGTGGGGAGATTAGCAAAGGGGCAGGGTGAGATGCAGGAAAGGGTGATGGGAGGGCTGACCAGCAGCCCTGGGTAGAGGAAGCTAAATGTGTGAACGCTGCACTCTATTAAATTGCTGTATTAAGCTATCATTGTATGATATTACATTGCTATTCATGTTAAGTGGATGGAAGGGACACCAAGGATACAAGGGAGGGTGAGGAGTGTGACGGTGACTAGGAGCATGTGGATAGGTAGATATGTGGTCAGTGCACCAGTTAGCCAGGGAGTGTGGCAATTGCTAGAAAAGGGCTGTGGGCTGCAGGAAGGTAGCAGACATGGGGATGCACCACGAGTGAAGTGGGACTACATGCATGATGGCCAAGGATATAGTGAATAAGGCTTTGAGCAAGGGAGGGCGAGTTACAGCTAAGTAAAAAGCACTGCTAAGGAGGAAAATGCTGGGGAAGAGCTCCATCTAGTGGCAAACAGTGATAAGCTGCAGAGGGAAAAGTAGATTGAAAGAATGGCCCAAGGCTGTGTAGGCAGGCCAATACTAGACACATTTTGAAATGTCTCACAGTAGGGCAGGCTGTGTAGGTAGTACAGCACTAGAAACAATTCAAACTGGGGTCATTCAACAGAATAGTTTTTTAATAATGCTTCCAATTTGAACAAAGATTTTTGTGAACTTTGTCACAAAGCAGAGAGGTTCCTTATCCCTTTCATTTCTGGATTTGAGTAAAAGAGGGATTCCCTCTCCTGCTATTTGGCCGTCATCAGGCCTCATCCAGTTTATCACTTTTGTACCCCCTATTTAAGAATCTCAGACAGAGTTCTTTGGCTTTTAACTCAAACTCCACAAATTTGGAGCAGTTACTATGAATTTTATTTATTGTTTTATTTATTGAAATGTTTCACCAGGAAAGGCACACTGAGCAAAAAGATGCTCATCTTACGTTGCAACCTGGGGTTGCCCTTTTTGAAATTTACTGGTGAGAGGCATTAGATTTTTCAAGACTGACAGCACAATACAGCAAGTTGGTCTCACAGTATTTTCAGATGCAAGAACATGAGTTGTCAGGGTCGGTCTACTGAAAATGCATGGTCTGCCGTAATTGAAAGTGATAATGGAAACTACAACCTGCCTAGCTGCCACAGATGAGCTCTCAGTAAGGAAAAGCGTGACTCAGAGGTGGAATCATGAACTGTGAACCAGGTACTGATAACACTGATTTGAAACAACTATTTCTGAATTTAGAGAGACTTTGCTTCCATGAGCTTAACATAATTTACAATATAATTGCCCTGGAAACATATTTGGAAAGAAAGCACTCACTCCGGGGTCTAAGAGTAAATAAGGGAAGGTCCCTTCCTGTGGTTTAGAAAACTCTTCAAGAAAAGATCAGAGGTTGCAAGCAGCAGAACTCGGCACAAATACCTTCATTGGATTAATAATAGCAGGAGACAGTGACTGACATACTGAAACCAAGAAAGAGATCAAGTCCGTAAAACAAGAACTTCGCAAACATTAGGATAACTCCTCATCAAAGACTTTGATCAACAACTGAAAACTAAGCTTGAAAAACATGAGTCAGAATGACTAATTTGCAAACAAAAAAGCTGGAAAGAGATAATGAGGACTTTATGCTGGGTAACATTAACTTGGCAGAGGAAATCAAGATCGGCCAGCAGGGGTAGATCTTGCTCCAGAACTAGAACAAAAAAAGTATTCAAGAAAGTGAACATAGTGAACCAGAAGGTATGTGAACTGACTTGAGGAAGGAACATCCAAACCAGATGTTTTTTCTTTTAAACAAGGAGTCACTGGAAAGTGCCAAAATAACAAGGACAAACAGAAATGATCAGAAAAAAAGGAGAAAAACACACAGGGGCAGAAAAGGTAAAAGAAAAAAAATCACAGCAGCATTGTAAAGAACAAAAAAAGGTCATAAACCTTTGACAGGTAATATTAACCCTTGCACAGACTGCAATACTTAGTAAAGGATTTAACTTCATACCACAGACTGCTCAGGTTGATTTTATTTATCTATTTTATGTACTTATTTTTATTTAAAAGTTAAATGGATTACAGGATAGGTTCTATGAGAAACAAGTCTTGTTTACAGATGGTCCCAAGTCATTTAAAACGATAAGAACATATACTAACATAAACAACTCTAATTATGACATGTACATATAAAATCTTGTACAAGTTCTTCAGAAAAACTCGCCTGTGTGAATTCTTCAGTCAGAAAAAACAAGTTGCTGCCAATGTGGGGTTATTGGAGGGCTCCCTTGAAGGATAAAATAGTACAATATTCAGCAATGCTGAAGGTAGCCAGTGGGATAATAACCTAGTGTTGTTACTTGCAGTGCTAGAAGACTCATCCCTCCCCCCAAGCTTTTATGGGCTGATCACATAGAAAGTGGTGGGTTTCATGGGGAACTGTTAGAAGAGGACTCAAATAATGTCAGCTTAAACACGTTCACAGGGGATTTGACTGATGTTACTAGTCAAGCATTGACTTACAACAGGGTCTGTGACACCTCAGGTAAGAATCTCCAGAGCATCAGAAAGGCTAATATTGAGACCCATCAGTCTTCTGCCCTATCACAAGATCATTAAAGAGTCCACCACCCTTTGTCTGCCATAATATAACACATGATGAAGCAATAGTACTTCAAGATCTAATCAAAATGCAAACTATTGTTATTAAAAAACAGCAGACAATGCTGTCAACATAGCATTTCTCAATGAAAGTGACTACTTGAGATGTGTCCAAGACCTGTTGGATAACCAATACAGCTACAGGAGGTTACATGGTAATCCGACAGAAACGTTAAAAAGAAACTTCCAGACCTTGTGGGTATAGGACTCAATCTGTTAGAATTAGATAGTCCCTGTCCCCCACACTCCTTATTAATACTGGCATCCCTCAAGGGTCTGATCTTGTTCCTATACTCTTTTCAGTCTTCCTACATGACCTCGCTGATGCCTGTGACTCTGCGTCCATCCACATGTATGCAGATGACACAGTACTATTTACAACTGGTACTTCCCCCTCTTATTTGATGGCCAGGCTCCAACTGGACTTCAGCAATGTCCAGCAGTGGTTCTGGTCCAATCAGTTATCATTCAATGCCAAGAAAATGGTCTCCATGACCTTTGGCACTTGACAGAAGCTCACAAAGCTTACTGCTCTCCCCTTCCTCCACGCCTTAGATGGGGCCACAACTGATGATGTTCCCTCATTTAAGTACCTAGGATTCTGACTCAATCTTCACCTCAAATTTTCTGGAAATACTTTTCCCTAAACCTGGTGTGTTATACAGGAACAGAGGCTGCAGTCCTCTTCATGCTCACTGAGCTTTTGTTCAGAAAATTATTTTCCCCAATTTTGTCTTTGGTGACATTGTCTACAGTGCTGCTCTTAAGTTTACTCTAGCCAGAGTGGACCCCCTCTTTCACTTTGCCTTGGACTGTCTGCCCCCCACCCAGCACTGCTCCTTCTATTCCTCACTATCCCTTCCCTCCCTTGAAGTCAGATGCCTTGCTCACTGCACCTCCTTTACCTTTAACTTCTAGCTAGGCTTTCCCCTCCTACCTTGGCTCTCTCCTCTCCACCCCCCACCCCACCTTATTTGCTTCGTAACTCTGGCTATCACTCCCTTGATCTCCTTTCAAGAAAATCCTCAGCTGGCCATGTGGCTTTCTCTTAGCGCTTCCCCAGGTTATGGCATTCCTCTCCTCCAAACATCCATTCTGCCTCCTTCCGGCACTCACTCTCCTTCCTACTCCATGACTCCCTGACTCACAGCTGGAACTGCACCTAATGGCTGTCCCTGTTGTTCTACTTCTACCTGCTACCCTCTCTCCACCCCTTCTTCTATTGGCTACCCCCCTGCTCTCCACTGTTATCCTGGTACCTTGGATCTGCTATTCCCCAAATCCATGGGTAGCCTTTTCTACCCCCACCTCTTATGGTACCTTGCATTTTATTTATTCCTCCTCATTTCTCCATATTGTAATCACTCCCTTACTCCTGCATAAATCACCCCAAAAACTGCACAAATATTGTTAATTGTTTGTGTTTGTACTGCCAAAGAAATTGCACCGATATTGTATAATTTTTTATCTGTTTTCATGTTATATGCATGTGTGTTTGTAGTTTATTGTTAGTCCATAGTCTGGGTAACAAGCTTCCTGAATTAGTGGCCTTGATGGAGGAGGAACATCTGGATATCGTGGCAGTCACAGAAACATGGTACACAGAGAACCATGACTGGGACATAAACATACCAGGATACACTATCTACAGGAGGGACAGGGAGGGTAAAAGAGGAGGAGGAGTAGCTCTCTACATAAGGGAAGGAATCAAAGCAACAGAACAAAAGGGTAAACAGGGAGGAGAAGAAACACTGTGGGTCAATTTGGAGGCAGGCAATGGCACCACAATCCACAGGGGTTGTATACAGACCTCCTCTCAGGGGGAGGAAATGGACAAGGAAATGATAGAAAGTATACTTAGAATGGCAGATAAAGGGGAGATATTGCTGATGGGTGATCTGAATATGCCAGATGTTAACTGGAGTGCAGCTGCAGCAGCCACTTCTAAGAGTGGGGTTAATCTAGATGCCCTACAGGGGCATGCCTTTAGGCAACTTGTATTGGAACCCACTGAGAGGGAGCAATCTAGACCTGGGTTCTCTCAAATGGAGATGGAGAGAGATCACAGATGTAGAAGGGTAGCCATCTGGGAACTAGCGACCATCGAACAGTATGGTTCATAATAAACACAACAATAGAGTTAAGCCATACAAGGCAAAAAAGTACTGGACTTCAGGGTGCTGACTTTGCCAAATGGGTGAGTGCCTATGAATGCACTAGCAAATGGGCAGGAAGGACGGTGGAAGAACAATGGGGAATAATAAAACTCCGCATCACAGAGGTAACAAGCCTTTGTGTGAAGCAAATAAACAAAACAAAATGATGTAAGAAACCACTATGGTTCTCAAAGGAGGTGGCAGTGAAGGTTCAAGAGAAAAAGAAAGCATTCAGAAAGTACAAGGAATCACAGAAGGAGCAGGACAGAGAATTGTATCAGTTAAAGCAAAGGAAGCTGGGAAGGCAGTCAGAACAGCAAAGGCCCGAACCAAGGAAAAGATAGCCAACTCAGTTAAGAAGGGGATAAAACTTTTAGGTACATCAGGAGCCAAGGAAGACTAAGGGAGGGATAGTGAGGCTTAAAAAGGGAGGGGTGGGCAAAGGGTGACAGTGAAAAGGCAGAGATACTAAACAAATATTTTTGCTCAGTATTTACAAATGAAGAGGAGGAGGTACCTAAAACAAACAGAAACACTCTGGATACAGAAGTTGATACCAGCCCATTTACAGAAGAAAGGGTCTCGAAAGAACCTTAAACTGAAGGTGGACAAAGCAGTGGGGCTTGATGGGATTCATCCCAGAATTCTAAAGAACTATGGTGAACTAGTGACACCACTGACTACCCTCTTTAACAAATCATGGAGGATGGGGTGGTACCTGAGGACTGGAGGAGGGCAGATGTGATTCCTCTTCATGAAAGTGGGAGCAGGGCAGAAGCAGGAAACTACAGAACTGTTAGTTTAACCTCAGTGATAGGGAAAATGATGGAATCACTCTGAAAGGAAGAATTGTCAAGTACCTAGAGGCCAGAAGGGCACAGGACCCAAGGCAGTATGGATTCACAGCGAAGGTCATCGTCAGTCAACTCCAATAGATTTCCTTTTGAACTGGGTGACCAAAGTAGTAGATCAGGAGAGGGGCTATGGACATGGCCTACCTAGACTTTTAGCAAGGCATTTTGACTCAGTCCCACACAAAAGATTAATATACAAGTTAGCCAGCCTGGGAGTGGGTCCCAAGATGATAGCCTGGGTAAAGAATTGGCTGGAGAATAGAACACAGAGGGTAATAGTAAATGGAGTCCACTCTGAAGAAAGGGTGGTTACTAGTGGGTACCACAGGGTTCAGAGTTAGACTAGTACCTCTTCAATGTCTTTATGTCGACTACTGCAGAGGGACTGGAAGGCAAAGTATGTCTCCTCTGCAGATGAGACAAAGATCTGCAACAGAGTTGATGCACAAGGTGGGGTGGAAAGGATGAGAAGGGACTTGGCAAGGTTAGAGGAATGGTCAAATGTTTGGTAGCTTAGACTCAATGCTAAGAAGTGCAAGGTAATGCACCTGGGAAACAAAAACCCTGGGGAAGAGTACACAATGGGGGGTGAGATACTAACAACAACAAAAATGGAAAGGGACCTGAGGGTAGTCATATCAGATGACTTAAAGGTGGGCAAGCAATGTGAGAGGGGCAGTAAGGAGGGTTGTGGGGGATAATGGGATGCACAGGGAGAGGTATCACCAGTAGAAAACAGGAAGTTGTTATCCCTCTGTACAGACAGCTGGTGAGACCCCATCTGGAGCACTGTGTGCAGTTCTGGAGACCCAATCTCTGCAAGGACATAGACAAGATGGAAGCTGTCCAGAGGAGGGCAACGAAAATGCTGCAGGGTCTGCACCAGAAGATATATGAAGAGAGACTAAAGGAGCTTTATATGTATAGCCTCGAAGAAAGGAGGAGAGGGGACATGATAGAAACATTCAAGTACCTCAAGGAATCAACAAAGTCCAAGAGGGTAAGCACCTTTCAAAAAAAAGAGGTGTGCAAGAACAAGGGGCACAATTTTAAAGATGGGGGCGGATCAGAGGCAATGTAAGGAAGTATTTTTTCACAGAGAGGGTTGTGGATGCATGGAACAGCCTTCCGGAGGAGGTTGTGGAGTCAAAAACAGTGGTGGATTTCAAGAATGCATGGGACAGTCATAAGGCCATTCTAGGGGGTGGGGGTAGGAAGAAGTAGGCTGTTGGTTAACTAGGATCTGCAGCTTATCCATTAGGTAGGGAAATGGGCAGACTGGGTGGGCCAAGCAGTCCTTATCTGCCATCAAATTCTATGTTTCTATGTTAATTCTATGTTGTTTGTCCTTATACCTGCCATGTAATTACGGATTATGTTCACTGTTCTCTTCCCCCTTTCCCTCAGGATGCATCTGGAAAAAAGCTGTTTTCAGCTCAGTATGCTTTTCCCGATGAAAAGAAAAAAAAAAGAATAGGGCAGGGCTAACAATTTTATTTCAGATGATGAATTTAAATTTCTCTGGGTGGATACTCCCATTATTCCAACATGTTGTACCTTGCCTAAAATTCACAACAGTTTTGACAAGCCTTCTGGATGTCTTATCGTGTCACGGATGGGATCCCTGACATATAATTTGTGTAAATTTTTAGATTTTTGTTCCTTAGGGAATGTGTGGGATCCCATTTTAGGGACATGATAGATATTATGGATACATTCAAGGCTTTCAACTGGAATCCTAGGTACTTGTTGCTTGGCATTGATGTTGAGTCACCAGTCCCTATACCAGCATAAATCATGAACAAGGCATTTAGGCCTGTGCACACTTCTTGAGAGATATCACCCATAGAGTGGTACTATATCCACCAAATTTACTGTTGAAGCCCTCAGATTTGTTCTAACCCACAACTACTTTGAATTTAATAGTGATTTATATTTACAGCTGATTGGTACAGCCATGGGGCAGCAATGGCACCCTCTTTTGCCAAACTCTTCCTCGGGTTCTTGGAAGAATCCCTCATCTCTTTAAGAATTGAACATCTGTTTCTGTGTCATGTCAAAAAAAATGGTGCAGATATATTGATGACATTATAATCATCTGGGAGGATTCTGAGGAAGAGGCTGGCAGATTCTTGGAATGGCTTAACAATCCATTTAAAGGATACCTAAGCCATCGTTTCTGTACACATTTGTTTTGTAAATTACTCCATAGGCTTGTAAAAGAGAGGCTGCTGTTTACATATATCCTGAAAGTGCATTTATTAAAGTAAGATAAATGCAGTTTCATAGCATTTGAAAATTGTAAACACAGCCTCTTCTGATTCAAAAATCCTGCTCCAGAATTCTAAAATGGCTTCCATGATGAGATGACAGCTGTGTTCTAGCTCTTCTAACTGTATTCAAATGTGAATAACTTCAAAATGAAAAATGATAGCATGGTACTGTGAGAACGAAAGTTGTTCAGCACAAAAATATCTACAAAATGAGTGGTGTTTCATTTATAGATGCCTTTTAGTTTTTGTTTTAATTAGCAAATAAGGCAGCAGAAAATTCAGTTGTTTGTTACTTTAACAAACAAATGCAAATAACTTTAAAACAAAAAATGATAGCATGGTACTATGAGCACATTTGTTCAGCACAAAAATATCTACATAACGAGTGTTGTTTCATTTATATATACATCTTTTAGTTTATAATTAGTAAAAAAAAAAAAAAATCAGAAAATTCATTTTTTTTCACCTTTCACAACAAACAAATGCAAATAGCTTTAAACACAAATGGCAGCATGGTACTTTGAGCACAAAAATTGTTCAGTACAAAAATATCTACCAAATGAGTGGTGTTTTATTTATAGACATTTATAGATACGTTTTAGAGTTTTCATAATCAGCAAAAAATGGCAGCAAATTCAATGTTTGTTTTTTCACTTTTTTGGAGGTATGGCATAAATGGATTATACTACCTCCCTACTGGAAATATTGTTGATACTTTTTGTTCTCATGCTGATTGACCTGATGACATCACTTGTGGTTTTGTTACTCATGATGTCGGGTCAATTGACACTCAAGCAAAAAATATCAACAATATTTATAGTAGGGGAGTAGCATATCCTTGATGTATTCTTTGCAAAAAAGTAGCAATAATATGGAAATGTGATGCTAGGGCTTTAAACACTAACTCGCACCCCCCAAAGCAGCCAAAGGGGGAAAGGAAATGCAAGCAACCACAGGCATCCATCATCAGATAAGACAAACAAGTGCTTCTGTAGCCATGGATACACATGCACAGTTGCACATCACCGGGGAAGTGCAGTAAGAATTCCTTTAGGATCACACTGTAAATTGTAAGCAAGGAATAACACATGACAGGGTGTGATGCAGTGCTAAATTATCATATGCCCAAGGTGGGTTCTGAGGCATGAGGCACAGCTGAATGCCTTCAACCACCTGTGAAGTGTGGTATGCGATTCTCATAGGATCACACTGTAAATGGTATGTAAGTAAGCAATATGGCAGGGTGTGCAACAATACTAAACTGCTGTATATTGAAAACCCTAACATCAAATTTCCATACTACTGCTGCTTTAATAGCAACTCTCACTGATGCATTAACAGAGTTTTTTTTTTTTGCAAAGAATATATAAGGGATATGCTACTCTCCTACAGGAAATTTTCTCGATAGTATTTGTTCAAGTGCCTATTGACCCAATGACATCAGGAGTGGTGAAACCACAAGTGATGTCATCAGGTCAGCCAGCATGAGAACAAAAAGTACCAACAGTATTTCCAGTAGGGAGGTAGCATAATCCATTTATGCCATACCTCCGAAAAAGTGAAAAAAATTAATTTTCTGCTGCCTTTTTTGCTAATTAAAACAAAATGAAAAGGTATATATAAATGAAACACCACTCATTTTGTAGATATTTTTGTGCTAAACAAATGTCGTGCTCACAGTACTACGCTATTATTTTTTGTTTTAAAGTTATTTGCATTTGTTTGTTGAAAAAGTGACAACTGAATTTTCTGCCTTTTTTTTTTTTGCCAATTTAAAAAGAAATGAAAAGGTATGTATAGACTTCCGGTGCAGCTCTGGGACGAATGGCAGCACAAGATCAGAGCTCCGCTCCGACCTCTCCCCAAAAACAATAAAAAAAGCCAAAATTCAGCTTAAAAACTCGGTAGATGGAGAAATTCCTACAGATGGCATTGACTACACAAAAGGGAACCATGAACAGATATGAAGTATTACCAATAGAAGAAGAGAAATCGGGAGCTGAAAAATCGGACTCGGAGACATCAGAATTATCGCAGGCCCAGACGGTATAATCGGGAAAGAAACCCAAACGCAAGAAAACAAAAAACAAAGACCTGGTCTTAAAAAACGAGTTAGAATAATAACAGACTTACAAGAAATTATAAAGGATTTTCAGGACTTTCACTCAGAACACGATCTTCTAGGCTCTGATGTATTAAATCTACAGAACCAAGTAAAGATGACGGAACAAAACAGCACAGACCAGGCCTCAGAGATCACGCACATTCAAACAACTATCACCCAGCTTCTCAATATAACCAAAGCCCTAGGAGAGAGACAAGAAGATGCAGAGAACAGAGAGAGATGCCAGAATATTTGAATCTATGGAATACCAGAGAATAGTGAGGGCAGAGACATGAGGGGCTACATAGAGAATTTGTTAAGAGAAGAATTAGATCTGGAGCAGGACTTTCTCATAGAAACAGAAAGGGCTCACAGGGCACTCAGCCCCAAATCTGTGGATCCAGTTCCATAATAGTGCTATTTCTGAGTTACCATACTAAAGAAAAAATACTTCATAAAGCATGGGCAAAGGGGAAAATATTCAAGGGAAAACAGAGACTGTTTTTTGATAATGACTATGCGAGAGTAACAATGCAAAGAGGAAGGAAATATGTACCTTTGTTTCCAATTTTGAGACAGTTGCAGCTGAAATTCCTAACACTCTATCCATCTCGACTTCTAATCCAACACCCCGATGGACAGGCCACATATGATAGTGTAGCGAATGCAATGGAGGACCTGAGACAGAGAGGATTTGAGCTGCCCACCAAACTACCAGGGAAACCTTACAGTATGAGTTCAGGCCTGAACAAAGAAAAGAGACCGAGAAGGGAAACACAGCAAGAAATGCTAGACAAGATAAAGAGACTATTGGGACAATTTGCAAATAAAATACAATGAATATCCTCTTAAATTGAGTAGGCCGATGAGTAAGAGCACAGCACCCAGGTGAGATGGGAAAACAGCCCACGAGGTGGTAGGCCCTCTGATTAGACTGAGTAGGTTATCTGGGGAGAGCAGATCTAGGCCGGGTTGGGGGTGATTAAGCCCTCAGGGGAAGTACATAGATGTCCCCATCAGGGGAGAGGAGATCCCAGCAGGCTGGATGGGGGTTCTCTGAAAATTGTTCCCACTAAAGAGCGCCAAAATGGTTCTGTGAGAGAGATCACTTATGGGATGGTACTAATGAGCCCCGATGTGAATACCAGAGAATGCTTAATAGTTTAAGAGACGTGACTGGGGAGCTGGCCACTGTTTCTTGCTTAAAGATAAGTTTTTAAAAATCTCTTAAAAAAAGAGATAAATCGAGGGGGCGTGTGCACCTGAAGCGAAGGATACAGAAACAGGGTAATATTTTGGACGCTCTTGGCGGGGAGAAGGGCGGAAAATAAGACAGGACCAGCTAAACTGAGGATTTTCCTAGTGGAATCCCAGGGGGAGGCTCCCGGACTGGGCCTGGAGAGCTCTGCAGAGACCGAACAGTCAAGATGGGGGGCTTGCTGTTCTCGAATATTGGGCTGGATGCAAGGCCAAGGGCCTCCTAGTGGGAGCTCAAAGCATATAGCAAAATAAAATCCACCAGAGGGCACGCTCTGCTTAAAGCTAAAAATCAAGGGGATTTTCTAACAGAATGGATGAAAAGGAAGAAAACAGAGTAAATAAAAACAAATCAAAATAACATTAGATAAAACTAAGAAGAAGAATATAGAGGAAAAGAAAACTGATAATCTGGACAATTAAAAGCAAAAGGACATGGATTAATTGAATAAAGAAGATGGACTACCCGAGAGTTATGTTTGGGGGGAGGGAGAGAAAGTTTTCAAGTTTCAAGTTCAAGTTTCACATTTATTGCAGGAAAGACTCCGTTGAGCAAGTTCGTTCACAAGGAAGTCCTGAGGCACATACACATACAGTTCGCAATTACATAGACAGGAGATATAAAATGTAGAACAACAAAGAAAAAATATATAATACAAGAGGTATACACAATAGAAGTCCTTATGCTATATATGCAGTACATGAAAGAGCGATGAAGCGACCAGAGCTTGGCACCTGTATTAACTTTTTTATTTTTTTCATATTTCATGTTGGAAATTATACTTATTATTTAGAAATGTCTTTAAAGGGACCAGTTAGCCAGATGGGAAACTCAGCTAGGACCCAGTTTCATTTAGGTTCTCATTATGGGGGATATGTGCAACACCTAGGGCAGGCCTCAGAGTAAGGCAAATAGCCCACATTAGACAGATGTTTCTGTCCTTGACAGGGATGAATCTGACATTGAAAGTCACAGTGTATATAGGTTACACTCAGGGGAAGAAAGATAGTTATTTAGGACGGGGGAGAGAGAAAAAAGGAGAGTATACAGAAACATCAGAAAATCTAAAGGGGTGAGATATGAAACAAAAAAAAGAAAACAAGACATGAGTAAACTCAGGAGTGCAAGCAATATAGAAGAGAGGCAATGTAATAGATATAAGAGAACGAGTACAGGGGAACAATATCAAGAGTATTTAGATGGCTCAGATTAGGAAAACCCTGAAAGTGGTGTCCCAGAATGTCAATGGATTAAGTAACCTATAAAGAGATCTAAAATAATCTCACATCTCAGAAAAATGCATCCTCAAATTATTTTATTACAAGAGACACATCTATCAAAAGATGAACACCAGAAATTACTAAAATATGGAATGTCAAGTGTTGTGGCTAGTACATACACAAGAGGGCGCAAGAGATGTTCAGCCATACTTATACCACGATTTTCGACATTCCAAATGCTAGAATCATGTCAGGATGGTGAAGGTAGATTAAGTTTGGTGAAGGGAAACTGGGAAGGCCAGAATTATACAGTGGGAAGCATATATATACCCCCAGGATCAGAACCCACAGTATATGAAGCAGTCTTTGATAAAATTATAGTGTTTAAACTAGGGAAATTAATACCAGGTGGAGACTTGAACCTATTAATGAATCCTGTAAAGGATAGCTCAAATCTTAATACCCCCAAAGCTACAAGGGGACAGAAACATGGCAAGATACTTATAAAAGACCTTGCTTTAATAGATACTTGGAGACATTGTTATCCAACATCCCGAGGATACACACATTTTTCTGGGGTTCATCACACATACTCACATATGGACTATTTTTCTGTAGAAGCAGAATCCTTAGATTTAATACTTAAGGCCACAATTTACCCAATTTACCCATCAGACCATGCAATTATTACTATAGAACTAGAAGCAGAACAAGAAGTAATAATGAAACAATGGAGGTTCAATAATATTTTAATTAAAGATAAACAGTTCAAAGAAAAGGTACAGCAATGGATCCCCAGAATAATACAAGAGAACATAATAGAAGAGGTGCAGAAGGAAACATTATGGGACACATTAAAATCAGTTCTAAGGGGAGAAATTATAGCATGTGCAATCCACCTAAAGAAAATGAGAGCTAGGAAATAAAAATTATTGGAACTGGAACTAGAAAGATTGCAACAAGAACATGCAGAGGGAAAGAGAGACACGATTACACAGATTAACCAGGTAAAGACAAAACTGCAACATATATATTAAATCAAAAACTGAACAAGCCTTGATGTACACGAAACAAAGATACTATGAAGGGGGAAGCAGGGCGGCTAAAATACTAGGTTATAGATGAAGAAAACAACAGGCTATATCCACAATAACTAAAATAAAACACCCAACACAAGCCAAATTACTTAATAAAACAAAGGATATATTAGAGGGTTTCAAAACATTCTATCCAAAATTATATCACCAGCAACAAGAACCAGAAGAAGAAAAATATAAAACGTTTTTTACAAATATGAAATTACCCCAAATCAGAGAGGAACAAAGTAAGATATTAACCCATCCAATAACTTCCCAAGAGATAAGTAACGTCTTCAGTAACTCCACATCAAATAAAAGCCCAGGCCCATATGGATACACTGCAGAATTTTATAAAACGTTTAAGAAAATTCTAATCCCAACACTAATTAAGCTATTTAATGCTATACAAGATGACAATTCTTCTATTCCAAACAGCTGGCAATACACTAACATATCCACAATACTTAAACCAGATAAAGACCCAATGAACTGTGAATCATATCATCCTATTTCAGTTTTAAATCAGGATTATAAATATTTCACAGCTATTATAGCTAAAAGATTGGAAAGTATATTATCACATACTATAAATAAAGACCAAGCAGGGTTTATCACAAAATGTCATATAGCAGATAATGTTAAACGAACAGTATATTTACTAGAAGAAATACAAAAGGGGAAAATTCTTATATCTCTTCCAGACCCTGCCAATATACCCACTACAATCAGACTTTAAAAATGTAATAGTATGATATCCAGATTTATATGGCAAGGGAAAAAAACATGAATAAAATATAAAACCTTACAACTACCTAAAAATAAAGGGGGTCTTGCCATACCTAACTTAAAACAATATGCACAGGCAGCAGTAACTTCGCATATATTACGGTGGTTAGATGAAGGAGTAAATCCGCACTGGAAAGAGATAGAGAGAGGAGTCCAATCGGAGAGAATAGAGAAATATTTATTTGGCCAAACAGTACCAAAAGTAACCATGAAAAAATAGATCAGATTTAAACAAACTAGACAATTACTGACTATTTGGAGATCAATAATTAAAAAAAACTAAAGACCCCAAAATATACTTAATACAAAAAATTACAGCAGATCCCACATTCTAACCAACCAAACAGGATTATAATTTTACAAGATGGCACTAACAATGCCTTACCAGATTCTATCAACTATACAAACTAGGGGACTTTTGCCAATTCCAGACACTGAAAGAAAAGTACCATTTGGGGAAACAAGATTTGTTTTTAATTCTCCAGATAAGACATTATAGTAAGAATCAATTAGTGAAAGACTGGGACCCAAGAGAGATACACCCATGTATGAGAATAATAATGAATACAATAGAAATAGCGATACCAGAACATATAATATCCAAATGGTACCAAGCTTTAATTAACAACCAGAAAGAGACCAAGATGCAGTCCCAACAACAGTGGCAAGAAGAACTAGACATAAATCTGGAGGAAGAGAACTGGGAAGGATTATACACAACAGTACACAGAATTACAAGATCTCCAACTTGGAGAGAATTTGGCTGGAAATGTCTGATAAGATTTTTTAGAACCCCACAAATAGTGGGGAAATAGAACCCTCAAATGGGAACGACATGCTGGAGAGGGTGTGGGGAACCAGTAGCTAACCATAAACATATATTTTGGAGCTGCCCAACTTTGGAAGCATTTTGGAGAGAAGTGGAGGGTTGGGGCATTAGGAGAATTATTCCCTGAATTGGGGACTTTGACACCAGAAATAGCACTTATTTTAAATTTCAATAGTGAAACAGGAAGCGGTAACACAAGGCTCTTGCTAGCCATATTGCTCATGGTAGCTAATAAAGCAGTACCGAGGAAATGGCTACAGAAAGACCCACCTACCTCAAGAGAATGGGAAGATATAACCTGTCAAATATACAGAATGGAACTTATGACAGCCCAGATTAACTTAAAAATCCAGAGATATACAGCCTTTTGGGCTAAATGGTGGCTCTGGATCTCTGGGCATAGACCTGACCTGATACCATAAGGGAAGATATCCAAGGACAGAGCTGGGATCACCATAAAGGAAACTATGAAATAAATTCTAAATGTATTCCTGAGAACAGCTATTGCAAGAAAAATTCCTGAGTATAATAAGAAAGACATATCTGTATAGACTCTATGGAAAATATGTATGAATATACTGTATGATGTGTACTGAGGGAGCAATCTCAGACCTCATACTCTCAAATGGGGACAGTGAGAGCATCTCAGATCTAGAAGTGGGTAGCCATTTGGGAACAAGTGTGGTTCACAATAAACTCAGCTACAGAGTCAAGCCATACAAAAGTGAGGGTTCTGGACTTCAGGAGGGCTGACTTTGGCAAGATGGGAGAGTGCCTTAGAAAAGCACTAGCAAACAGGCTAGAAGGAGGGGTGGAGCAACAATGGGGAAATATCAAAACTGCAATCACAGAGGCAACAAGCCTTTGTGTGAAGCAAATAAACAAATCAAAACGAAAGAAAAAAGCCACTATGGTTCTCAAAAGAGGTGGCGGTGAAGGTTAGGGAGAAAAATATAGCATTTAGGAAGTATAAGGAAACACAGAAGGAGCAGGACAGAGAACTGTACCAGTTAAGGCAGAAGGAAGCAGGGAGGGTAGTCAGAATAGCAAAGGCCCAAACTGAGGAAAAGATAGCCAACTCAGTTAAGAAGGGGGATAAAACCTTTTATAGGTATATCAGGGATCATAGAAAGACAAAGGGAAGGATAGTGAGGCTGAATAGAATGGACGGTGGGTGGGCAGAGAGGGACAGTGAAAAAGCAGGGATACTGAATAAATGCTTCTGTTCAGTATTCACAAAAGAGGAGGTGGGGCAGGTGCCTAATCCAATTAACAGAAGCACTCTGGATAGGGGGTCAATCCCAGTCCTTTCACAGAAGAAAGGGTTCTGAAAGAACTCCTAAAACTGAAGGTGGACAAAGGAATGGGGCCAGATGGAATTCACCCCAGAATTCTAAAAGAATTAAGCAGAGAAATAGTGACACCACTGACTACCCTTTTAACAAATCATGGGAGGATGGTGTGGTACCGGAGGACTGGAGGAAGGTAGATGTGATTCCCCCTTCACAAAAGTGGGACCAAGACAGAGGCAGGAAACTACAGACCTGTCAGTTTGACCTCTGTGGTAGGGAAAGTGATGGAATCACTTCTGAAGGAAAGAATTGTTGAGTACCAAGAGGCTAGTGGGGCACAGGACCCAAGGCAGCATGGGTTCACAGTAGGAAGGTCATGTCAGACGAATCTAGTTGATTTCTTTGACTGGGTGACCAAAGTAGTAGTCCAGGGAGGGGCTGTGGACATAGCCTACCTAGACTTTAGCAAGGCATTTGGCACAGTCCCACACAAAAGATTAATAGTCAAATTAACCAGCCTTGAGTGGGTCCCAGTGTGGTAGCCGGTGTAAAGATTGGCTGGACAACAGGACACAGAAGGTAATTGTAAATGGAGTCCACTCTGAAGAAAGAGGGGTTACTAGTGGGGTACCGGAGGGTTCAGTAGTGGGTCCAGTCCTTTTTAATGTCTTTATAAGTGACATTGCAGAGGGACTGGAAGAAAAAGTATGCCTCTTTGCAGATGACACAAAGGTCTGCAACAGGGTTGATACACAAGGAACTGTGGAAAGGATGAGAAGGGACTTGGCAAGGTTGGAGGAAGGTCATAAGTATGGCAGCTTGGATTCAATGCAAAGAAGTGCAAAATAATGCACCTGGGAAACAAAAACCCAGGGGAAAATTACACAATGGGGGGGGGGAGGTAGTAACAACAACAAAAATGGAAAGGGACCTGGAGGTAATCATATCAGATGACCTTAAGGTTGGCAAGCAATGTGAGAAGGTGGTAGGGAAGACTGGGGGGATACTGGGATGTATAGGGAGAGGCATCATCAGCAGAAAACAGGAAGTTGTTATCCCCCTGTACAGACAGTTGGTGAGACCCCATCTGGAGTACTGCGCCAGTTCTGGAGACTATCTCCGCAAGGACATAGATAGTATGGAGGTAGTTCAGAGGAGGGCAACTAAAATGGTGCAGGGTCTGCAAGAGAAGCCATATGAGGAGAGACTAAAGGAGCTTAATATGTATACCCTTGAGGAAAGGAGGGAGAGGGGGGACATGATAGAAACGTCTAAGTACCTAACTGGAGTCAACAAAGTCCAAGAGGGTAGCATCTTTCAGAAAAAGAGATGTACAAGAACAAGAAGACACAATTTGAAGATGGGGGGACTGCTCAGGGGCAATGTAAGGAAGTATTTTTTCACAGAGAGGGTGATGGATGCATGGAAAAGCCTTCCTGAGGAGGTTGTGGGGTCTAAAACTGTGGGAGAATTCAAGAAGACATGGGATAGACATAAGGCAATTTTTCTTTTGGTTAAACAGGATCTGCAGTTTATCTTCTAGGTAGGGAAATGGGCAGACTAGGTGGGCCAAGCGGTCCTTATCTGCCGTCAAAGTCTATGTTTCTATGTAACTCTCCAGAAAATCATGAAACAATAACAAAATACAAAAAAAAAAAGTATGTATAAATAAAACACCACTCATTCTGTTGATATTTTTGTGCTGAGCCATTTTAGAATTCTGATAGCAGGATTTTTGAATCAGAGAGGCTGTATTTACAATTTTCAAATGCTATGAAACTGCATTTATCCTACTTTAATAAAAGCAGTTTCAGTATAAATGTAAACAACTGCCTCTCCTTTACAAATTAAAAATGACCCAAAGTAGAGTAGGCTGTGTAGGCAGTGCAATACTAGACACAATTCAAGATGTCCTCAAGGTAGGGTAGTCTGTGAGGCAGTGCAGTACTAGACACAATTCAAAATGGCCCACTGTAGGGTAGGCTGTGTAGGCATTGTGGTGCTAGACACAATTCAAAATGTGAAGAGGTAGACTGTAAGAAGTGGGGCATAGAAAATCTCAAACAACCCATTTGCTGAGTAAAGGCAGGTTATTGTTTCTGCCACAAGGAGGCAACCTTCAGCAAATTAGCATCACTGACCTGTTAAATTGTGTTGTGATGTCTGTTCTTAAAAACAACACAAACATCTGTAGACAGGTCCATTTTCCTGTAAAACAGGGGAATCTGCAAATCTGGGAACCGTGCCTAAGATCTGTTTTCATGACCTTTTTAAAGACCATTAGAACTAAAACTGTACTGTCACTGCTGAACTGCATTCATAAAAACACATTTTTATTTAAAATAATGTTTCTGTCACTGCTGTTCTCCCCCCGAGTTCCAGAGCCAAAACATTCTGTTGGAAACTGTGTGATTTCATTAGAGCTCCAGCACAGTTTACCTCCTGTTAGAAACAGGTTTTGTTACTAGTACATACCAGTAAAAAATAAAGCGAGTTTATTTTTATTTTTTTTATTCATTCTTTGTTAACTGGGTAAGGTCCACTGGGCACATGGTACATTTAGAGGTTTAAGTGACTTGCTCAGGGGCTCCGCAGTATGCATGTGGAGGTTGTGGGAATCAAACCTAGGTCTACTGGATGTACCAAGTTCATTCACAGCACACTGTTCTAACCTTTAAGTTGTAGTGCAAGCCAAGCTGTGCCCCACTCTCAGTCAGACGGAAAGGTCCGTTAGCATTAGCAAGTCACAACTCTTCAACCACATTGCAATGGGGGCACAACTGGAGACTGGCAAAAGGGAGGTTAAAATGAACTTTAGGAAGTTCTTCACGGAGAGATTGGTGGATCCGTGTTATAGGCTGCCAGTGGAGGACTTTGACTAGATTTAAGTTCAGGTGGAAGAGATTCAGCAGTCTAGTGACTTCAAAATGGGAGGGTGGAAAATTAGACCCATATGCTGGTTTGCCACTGGAACTACAGGTAACAGGGCAGACAGTATGAAGCCATGGCCGCTTTCCTTCCATATACAGTCACAAAACACACTGTGACCATGTGAGGAAGGGGGCAGAACTTGCCATGCCAATGGCCCACAGAGACATTTACAAAGCATGGTGACCATCACAAAGGTGGCAATCGAGTTCTGGGACACCCGTTTGCCTGTAGAGCCAACACCGGCAGGCGGTAGGGTGTCGCAACTCTAGAACCTACTTCTGTGGAACTGGTTGAATGGCCAGTGGCAGAAGTCAGAGGGGGTGGAGCTAGGAAGAAGAGGCTCCAGTGGATGCTAGAAATTGCTTAAGAGATGGGCAGTGGTGAGGAACCACTGGTTGCCAGAAAATGCTTAAGCAATGGGTAGTGGAGAGGAGCCAGTGGATGCCAGAGAGTACTTAAGCGATGGGGAGCAGTGGGGGCCACAGGATGGAGTTTTTTTAAGCAATAAGACACAACAGGGTGTGCACTGAACAGATCTGACCACACGCCCAGGGGTGTAGTAAGGCACAAGTGGGTGTGTCAAGTGTCTTCAGTCCCTGGAAGTGCAGTCAGATCTGTTCAATGCACACCACGGAGGGTCTTAGGCCCTGTTCAAGTTGGGGTTTTAAAATGGTTCATGGTGATTAAACCGTGTCAGAAGCATGTCAGCACGGATTGCGTTCATACCTAACACACTTTCTGACTCGATGTAAGGAACCGTGTTCAAACCCTGATCAGACGTATGCTTGAACACAGTTCCAAAAACGTTTTAAAAGTTGAAGTGATTTTACTCACAGTGCGACCGGTCCTGCCAGGATAATCCGTTTGCTTGTCATCCATGCTCCCCATAAGCCCCACTGCATATCCTGTGATTCCTGCTACCTTCAGAACAGAGCTTGCACTGCAAATGGATTACAGTGTAATACGGATGGTGGAAATTGATTCCAGTGAAACGGATCAATAAAATGGATCAGCAATGCGAACACTACAGCACAGGGTTTAGGTACGATTTCCCAACAGTAACAATTACAAAATACTATTGCCTGACTCCTTAATCCAGTCAACCAAAACACTGTCACACACAAAATGCGGCTTCTGAAATCCTGACAATACGCAAGCTTTTACTTGCAAATGGGGTAGAGTGCTGCCTCCTTTGTTTTGTTGTTGTTCTTTGGGGCAAACACCCGCTCCTTTTTCTGTGAGCGCATCTGCAACTGTGTTCCTGCAAATTTAAATTTAAACTGTGCCCTGCTGTCTGTTGTACTCTGGTCTCCTGTCCCCTTCTCAAAATGCAGACAGTGAAGTGTTTTGGTGTCCAATCTGCATTCGAGCCAGGATACAGCACACAGGGAAGTGCAGGCAGCAGCGATAGGATAGTAAAATGTCTGATACACTAGAGCGTCCAGTTCCATTTGCACATTTCTTTTGCACGCTCCATAAAGGTAGGAAAGGTAACTGCATTTGAAGCTAGGCTGTCTGTTTAGTCATGGGTGCACTGTTGCTTTGTTGCTGTCTTAATACTGTGAATTATTTTACATAATTTATTTATGAGAGATACACAGAAATAATCTTCGACTAGGGGTTTCCCTTCAAAGAAAATACTGGGGTAGTTCCATCATGGGATGCTGTATCTAGTGTTAAGAGCCAGTTTAATTTTGCAGTGAGACAAAGGCTCTGGTGGTTGTTAATTAAGCTGTCAGCTCCCGACTAAACTTTTTTGCTGCGGTAAAGCGGCGGTATGTGCTGGGTTTCATAAACTCGCTGGGCTACTTGTTCTTGCTCGAGTTGCAGGAAAGTCGAGATTTTGAGAGACGATCATTCATTCATCTGTATTTTATCTGTCAGTGTTATAACCCAGTTGGGATTCTAGTGTCAGGATTTCATACAGATCCCCAGCATGGTAGGAGTTAATTTGTTTCTGAAATTGCATCAGACAACTGTGCTGTAGTGTGAAAAGTGCCTTATTGCGCTTATAAAATGGGCTACATGTGACATTTTCAAAGAAAAATACAAGTGTTTTAAAATTCATAAATATAATTTCTTTTCTTTAAATATTCTTCCTCAGGACAAAGTAGTACCTCTAAATGAGGTTGGGGGGGGGGGAGAAAACAACAATGAGGCAAAGTAAAAATAACTGAATTGCATTAAAACCCCATTTGGCAATGTCAAGATGTGGGCAAAAACAAAAAAATATTACTTGCCAAGGCTGAAGAAATTGACAGGTCCAGTGGAGTTTATTGGGGCACTGAAGCTCAAAGGCCCCTGAGTGAATGTCAAATCTTGGACTGTAGATGGCAGTGGAGAGCTGACTGCAGAGGTGCTGGTTGTTGCGCTTTCATTATATTGATTCGTTTCAGGGTCGGGTTCACTACGTTGACCCAGGATGTTTCTTCATTTCCTCCAGTCACTTCAGGAGGCAGCCCTGTACAATCATAGGCTAACTTCGTTTCAGTGTCCTGTCACCACTATGATTTTCTTATTTCCTAAGCTGGCATCAGACAGTAATTGCACAGCCGTCGCACAAATTGAATGGTTAGTGTAGGTTGTGCTAAGGGCAGCTTTCTTGCTCAGTCGGCTCTAAGAATGTTGATAAGAAGTTCAGTCCCATGGGCTCCTTTGAATACCATGTTGTCAGGGTGTCCAGAAACTGCTGCAAGAGCATTTTAGGGTGACAGTAAAAGGGTATTACCCCTCTCAGGAGTTTACTCAAGTATTGTTTAAGGGTGGCCACAGAACACAGGTGTAACCCCCCCTGCAAATGGGGGTTCCCAAAAAGGCTTCAAAGAGTTTGCCTAATTGCTCACAGCCTGGTTGGTGTTCGGCCATAAAGCCGATTAAATGTTGTTGCCAGTGAGCGCTTTTAAAGCCTCCGTGTACTGCCTCTTTAAAGGCTGCCTGCTTGCAGTCATGATTAGTTTAAATGGGGGGGTCTGTGTGTTTCCATGCCAGAGTCCCGCTCGGGCTGCTGAATAATTGCTCCGTTTCTGCCATCGCTAGTTGTGCAGAGGGAGCACTGCTGAAAGATGTAATTATTTGCTGAGCATTTGCTAGAGTGATAATGATAGTGTAAGTTGTTCTAACCTGCCTTCTTGCAGCAAGGACTGTTTCTGTTTAGCTCCACCATTTTGGTCCCGAACTGCTGAATTGGACCAATCTGTACGTGAGGACTCTAAAATGGAGCCTGCTAAAGTGGGACTGTATGGATTACCCGTTGGGACTTGTAGTTTTGGACTGTTGGTGCCTTTTGCACCAAGGGGGGGGAGCTCTTACTGTGACTGACAGCTGGACTCACCAATCAGACTTTTTGGATTCAGGGGAAAACCCTCGAGCTGTCTGCTGGCAAGCCAGATCGATGTGAGGAGGTGAAGAGAAGAGACAGCTCATGATAGCTGAGCAGCGGTTGTGCGAAGTAGTTTGCACGGGAGACGTGTGGAAGGCCTGATGTCTGGCCTGTTGCCTGCTTACAGTATTGAGAGAGAAACCAGAGTCTGGTCGGACTATTTCCAGTTAAGTGAGAGTGAAAAGTCACCGAAGCTGACCAGGCTAAACCTGTAGAAGACCGAATATTGTGCTAAATGCGATTGGCCTGTCAGGAACTCCAGCTACTTTCGAGCTCCTGGGTCGTAGCAGTGACTTTGCAATCAGATCGAGGAGCAGATTGCCTGTTACAGTAATCCTTAGTTACATATAAATGTGCTGTGAACTGGAGGGGGGAGTCGCTACCTGTTTTCCCCCTGGCTGAGTTGTGTGCTGAGGGCTGGAAGTTATACCCAGCTAAATTCGGACTAAATCCATTGCTGCCTAATGCAGATAGGCCCTGCCACGAGGGCCTTGTCTCCCTACCCTGCTGCACAGAGAAGATCCATCGATGAGGGACCTGCCAGGGGATCAGCCCCTGCTCCATGCCTGAACAGGAACAATGTCGAAGTGACTCGAGTGGGCCCTGCTTCCTCTGGCAATCCAGAACACCTATCTTATCATCTCAAACGCCATCCATCCTGTGTCCAGTCTTGGGTACCATGAGTAATTATCAGGGTAGCTCTCTGCAACCATCCTTTAAATCAAAAGTGTGCCATCTAATTATTTTGTTGTGTTGTTTCCACAAACTGAGCCCTCTGGCTCCGGATTACAATTAGGGAGTGTACAGTGGTTTATTTTCCTACAGGGCCCTGACCAGCTGCAACGCCAGCCTACCCCAGGCAACGGTCCTGGCTAGCCTTTTCCCCCATCCTGGGTACCCAGAGAGTGTGACTGATTGGGACTCTGACTGCATGCACAGCAGTGTGATTCGTAGTGTGATTAAGCAAATTAACCTGATTATCCCCCATCCTTGTTATAGCCCCCTGAATAAATCAGATCCACTTTTCTTTGCAATTTGCATTGACTGTGGTGTCAGTTTATGTTGAAGGTGTTGTGTAACCCCTAGATGGCGCTATCCCAGGGGCTACTACCCCTGCCTGATTTGCCACTAACAGGTTGAGGGGCCTGGATCCAATGGCGGGTGCCTCCACCCAGAGGTCAGGGTTTGCAATAGTTAAACTTACTTGGTCACAGCCCTCTGGGACACTGCAACCCCTTTCTTCCCACTAGTGGCCCACACACAATATATCAGAATTACTTCACAGTATACACTACCCCCAGGACTAGTTCCGCACTGGGACCTCTTGTGAAATAAGATACAGTGCAACAATCACAGTACAGTACTTTTAATATAGACAAATATCTCAGGCAGTATAACTTTGCTGAAACAAGCAGCTCTGATTTATTTAGGGGGATATAACAAGGACAGGGGGAAATCAGGTTAATTAGCTTATCACTTTACTATCTACCTATGGCTCTGTGCACAGGCCTATCCCTACCAGTTACTGTCCCTAGGTACCCAAGCCCTAGTGGCTAGTCCAAACCGTGGCAGCTGGTAGGGGCCCTTTCACACAGTGAAAAGAAAAATTAGTTTAAACAGTCAGCAGTACAGTGATTCCATTTGGATTTAATGTGGCAATTCAACAGGAGTGACCCTGAATTAGTACTCACGACCTCCAAACAAGATAGGGTCCTTCAACGTCAGCAGGGCTACTCTTGAGCTCCACGAGACTCTTCACACATTTATATGGTAAAAAGAGTACTATACCAGGCAGGCTGCTTCTCTCATCCCGATCGCATTACTGCACAATACCCGGAGAACACACAGCAGATTCAGTTCCTGACAGACCGAGTGCAATTCAACAATTTCTCCAGTCTTCTACAGGGTGAGCCTGGTTTCTACTCTTCAGAGATCCTTTGATTCTTTTCACAGGACGGATTCAGTCCTAACAAGCAGTTACACAAGCTGCAGACCGAACTCTGGGCCTTACACACGTTTTTGACTGAAACTGTGCACTGAAGGAGCACAGGGTTTCTTTCCCTTCACTGCCAGATCTAAACTGAAACTCCAACAGACAAAACCGGCACTTCCTTTGAGTTCCTCCCAGTTCTTGACTGGATTGGCTGTCACCTCGCAATAGACTGCTGCTGTTGGTCCAAAAGGCGCTGAAGTCTAAACTACATCTCCCAGAGTCACTGCCCATACAATCCTCTTGTGGCTGGCTCAGATTATGAGTCCAAGTTCTGATTCGTCCAAGGCACCATTTTAGAGCAAGCTTACCCACACTGATTGGTCCAGTTCAGCAGTTCAAAACCAGAATGGGGAACTAGGCAGACACAGTTCTGACTGCAAAGAAAGCAGGTTAGACAAACTGTAATTTCATTATTACTGTAAATGATTTCTGGCAAACAGTTACATCTTTCAGATAGGTTCCCTTTGCACTCCTAGTGACTGCAAAATGGAGTGAATTGGCAGCAGCTCGAGTGGTACTCAAACAGAGAAGCACACAGTCCCCCATACAAACTAATTATGTCTGCAGCAGACAGCTCTTAAAGAGACAGTACCAGAGGCTCTAAAAACACTCACTGATAAATGGCTTAAACGCAAACACCATTCAGGCTTGGAGATCAACAAGCTCCTGGAAGTCTTTTGGGAACCCCCATTTGCAGGGGGGTTACACCTGCATTGTTGTTTTTGCCTTGCATAACTTTATTTCACAGGAGGTCTCCAGAACCAAGCTGAAGAAATCAGTCTGGGGGGGTGGTAAGTGCCAAATATATGTGTATGTGTAAAGCCTATCAGGGGTATGGTGAAGATAGATATTGTGCATTGTGTGGGCCACTAGTAGGAGACAAGACGGGAGTCACAGTGTCCCAGAGGGCTGTTGCCTGGTTAGTCTGACCAATACCAACCCTGACCTTTGGGTGGAGGCACCCGTCACTGAACCTAGGCCCCTTAACCTGCTACTAGCCTAGCAGGCAGGGGTAGTATCCCTTGGGATAGCACCACCTAGGGGTTACACAGGGAAGAACCAGGAGCAGCATACATTAAAGAGCTAGTGTACTGCCTGGAATTAATAGTAACTTTCAGATGTAGTCCGCTATCACTTTTCTATAGCTCAAATATGTTTTCCTTTCTGTTTGCTAATTAGAAGATTTACCACCTGGCAGTACTAGGGTGAAGTGTGGAGCAGCACTCCTGGAGGCTAAAACAAAAATCAGTTATTTTCCTCCCACAACATCATCTACACTGAGACCACACTGACTGTGACATCACTAGTAACCAAGGAGAACCATTTCTCACTGCCAAATTATTCTCTTTCACATGAAGCAGCAGAGAATCGTTCTTCTTGGTTACTAGTGATATGATTCCTGCATTTTGAATGGTAACTTGTGAAAGTCCCTGCTCAGACTGCAAGGATTGTGGTGCCTAAAGGTGTTGGGTCACATTTCTGATGATGTAGTGGGAGGAACAGAACTGATTTTTTTTTTAGCCTCCAATCAGAGTGCTGCTCCACACATCAGCCCAGTACTGCCAGGTGGAAAATCTTCTAAATGGCAAAATGATATGAAAAAATACTTCAGTTATAAAACCTGATAGCTGACTGCTACTGAAAATTACTATTAATTCCAGGCAGGACTGGTGAGCCGGTCTGTTTTATTTCTGCTGGGTCGTAATGATTTCTTTATATGTTCGCTGAACTGTACCAGTGGCATACTCATGGTTGGTGTCATCGTTTTTTTATTTCAAAACTGTCCAGCCATAACTGCTGTAGGCTCTCCAGTCAACACCTGGTTGGGTATCAAGCCACTCTACAAGGCCAGCCACAGTGTTTAGAGACAGTACCGGTGATTCTCTGAGCTTCTACATGTCTACTTTACTGAACCGGGAGGGGTTGAGCAGTCTTTTTGTGCTTTTCTATATAGTTTCCTGACAGAAATTAAAACTTTATAGAAGTGAAAATTGAGTCTGTCATAATATTTATTCATCTCCCAGTGGAGAGTGAGTTCAAGTGTCAGTTTGGTGCAGCAAGGAGGCTAGAGTAACTGTTAAGAGCGTGCTCATTGCCACTTGAGTTTCTGACTTCAACGTAGAGGCTCTAAAGGTTTCACTGAGCACTTCTGGAGTGGTGGTTTTCAGGTCAATGGTAATGTTTCTAGAGGTTTCCCAGACCTCAGAAATGTATAAGTGCCCAAACAGTGGTTTTGACTGTGTTGGGCTCATTTCTTGCTTCCTCAGTAGCATCTAGTTCTGTGGCAGTGAATGACAAGTGTCTAGAACAGACTGTGACAGGAGTTGCATTTTCAGCATTTTTCCGAGGATCTTCTGCAGCAATGTTGAACGTGTTTTCAACTTACTAACATACTATTTGCCAGCAGATTAGGCCTTACGGTCTATCGAGTCTGCTTGAACCTTAGATCCTTAGTTGGGTGCCGAGACCCTCCCATCCCTTGTGCTCCTTCCTTCCTGTTACACTGATGTTGAAATTCACCTCAGGCAGGCTGGCCATGGCAGGTGAGGGTGTGTTACACGTTAGTGGGCAAACATAAAAATGGCTGACAGCCGAGATGCCAACATATGGTCATCACTTTTTTTTTTTAACCATGCATTGAACCCATTTGCTGCATGGATACTGACCAATCAGAAGCCAGAACTATCACAGCTGATTTTATAATTTTGTTTTTAATTAATACTTTTTTGCAGCTCTGCCTGGCACGCACAGCACACACACACACACACACACACACACACACACACACACACACACACGGGACCCAGCTCCCTCCCCTGGTGTCCCTGCTATTTAACCTTCGTGACTTGCCACCTCACAAGCTTGTCCCCTCATGGTGGGGACCAACTGAGCTAGTACCAACCCTCCGCCTCCTCCAGTGCCGCAGAGCCCGAGTTTTCCTGGATGTCCTGAGGTGAAGAGTGGCTGGGGTCGGGTCCCTGAGTGTGCCAGAGGATCATAGTGCTTGAGACAGTTTTCCCTCAAGCCCTGCCCACAGGATGTCTGCATGCTAGGAGGCCCAAGTGTGGGCATGCTATGCGTGCTTCTGCAGGCTTTGGCAACATTCCCCCCTTCCACATCCATTATCTGACTGCACTTCCACCTCTGGTCAGGTGGCAGTCTTGCAACAGTAGCCCTCCCACCCCGGATAAAGACTCATCCTTTGGACTCTTCCTCCCCCTGACTGACCCCCAGTGGCTCGTGCATTTTCCTGAACTCAGGTTGCTGGTGTCACAAGCAGTAGTGCTACTGTTGCACAGAAGGGCCAGCCTGATGGCAGGGAGTCTTACACAATGGGGAGAAGTGAGGGGCCCCTTGGGTGCCAGGGAGTGCTTGAGCAGTGAGGGGCCACTGGATGTCAGGGAGTGTTCAAGCAATGAGGACTGACGAGGGCCACTGGATGGCAGGAAGTACTTAAGCAATGGGGAGAAATGAGGGGCCACTGGATGCCAGGGAATGCTTAAGCAATGAGGATCGATGAAGGGCCACTGGGTGCCAGGGAGTACTTAAGGGGTAAGGGACCACTGGATGTCAGGGAGTGCATAAATAATTGAGAGAGATGAGGAGCCACTAGAGGCCAGGGAGTGCTTAAACAATGGGGAGAAGTGAGGGGCCACTGGATGCTAGGGAGTGCTTATGCGATGGGAAGCGATAAGGGGCCACTGGATGTCAAGGAGTGTTTATTCAATAAGGAGCGATAAGGGGCCACTGGATGGCAGGGACTGCTTATGCAATGGGGAGAAGCGAGGGGCCACTGGATGCCAGAAGTGCTTAAAGATCAAATGCACCACTTTTTCTACATGTGTAATAAAAACTTGAATTCACATGAATTCAAGTCCATGTGTCATAATTAGGGTTTCCTGGAAATTCCATACTGTTTGATTTTCTAGTTTTCTCTAAATCGGCATGTGTTAATGTTCCAGGCAGTAACAGAAAACAGTGAAGATGGTTCTATACCCATCAGTGAGTGATGACATCATACCTGTCCTGTCTGCTGTTTAAGCAATTAAGTCCCTTATTAACTAAGGAGACTGGAGCACTGCAAAGTCAGAGGAGTCTGTAGAGCCAATTGTTTTCGCTCCAATGTGTTTATTAACCCATCTACTTTGTGTTTAGACAGATTAGCTTAAAATCTGTCATTCTGTGCTCATTAAAGGTTGATCACTATGAGTTACAATGCTGAACCGAAGTGGTATGAATGTTCATGAGAAACCACTGTGTCTTTATTACAGCTGTCAGTTCTGTCTCATCAAAATTCAACATTGTTTACTGGCTATATGGCACAGGGTAGTTTAATGGATATAAAATAAACTAAATTTTGTTAATTCATAGTAGTGTGCCTTCGATGTAGCCTCCATAAAGATGTTCATGTGAGAACAATTTTGTTTTATGTCAGATTGGTAAAGAGGTTTCTGCCACGCTCTGCTATTTTAGGAACATGTACTGTATGAACACACAAAATTCAGTTCTTTGAGTGTTTCTGTGTGAAACTACATCACATATGTGTATAACTAGAAATACTACATGGCATCCTGATGCCCCTGTCTTCTGCCCCACAGCTGAGGCGGCTGCACCTTGCTTCCCTCCGTTTCCCACCCCCACAGTCAGGGCCAGTGCACCCTGCTGCCCCCATCCCCATCTCCACAGACAGGGCTGCTGTGCTCTGCTAAACTGTAGTCCCAGGGTCTCTGTTTCCACATGGCTATTGCACCATGTTGCCGCAGGTCACCAAATGTGGGATTTTTGTTGCCCCCTGCTACCCACTTCCGTTGTCCTGAATAGGCTGGGCCACTGCACCATATGCACCCCATCTCACAGTCAGGGCTGTTGTACCCTGATGCCCACCTATGTTCTGCCTCACAGTGAAGGCTTCTGCAACATGCAGTCCTCTGTCCCCTGCAACCACTGTAACCTTCTGCACCATAGAACCTCTAGCCTCCACAGTTAGGGGTGTTGCACCATGTTGCTCCCTACCACCAGTGTCAGATCCTATGGTACACTGCCCAACTGCTTGAAGAAAAAAAAATACTTTCATCTTGTGTTATAGGGTGAGGGACAGAGGGTAGCAGGGTGCAGCAGCCTTGAATTTTGGGGAAGGAGACAGGGGTGCCATCAGGGTACAGCAGCTCAAACATTGGAACAGGGTGCAGTAGAGTCACCAGTTTAGGACAAGGGACATTGGCAGAAGGGTGTAGAAAAGGATCTGACTCTGACAGGGGGCAACAAGGAGAAATTGCCCCAACTGTGGTGACAGGGTATAACATGCCCTGCCTTGCCATGTGTCAAGTGGCAGCATGGTGCAGCAGCCCTAACTTTGGAGGCATGGGGCTCTGGGGCACAGCAGGCTACAGCAGCCTTGACTGTGTAGACAGGTGCAGCAGCCTTGGATGTGGTGGCAGAGACAGAGGACAGCATGGTGTAGAAGCCTTGACTGTGTGGCAGAACACAGGGGGGCATCAAGGTACAGCATCCCTGACTGTGGGACAGGGTGCGAGAGGTGCAGCAGCCTTGCCAAGCTGGGGCAATGGAAGTGGGCAGCAGGTGCAGCAAATACCCCACCTGTGGTGGCCTGAGGCAGCATGGTGCAGCAGCCGGAAATATGAAGGCAAAAGACCTGGGACTCTAGTCCTTAGCAGAGCACAGCAGCTCTGGCTGTGGAGACAGGAACAGGGGAAAAAAGGATGCATTGGCCCCGACTATGGAGGGGGGCAGAGGGAAACAGGGTACAGTAACCTCAGCTGTTTATGCAGGAAGCAGCAGCGTGTGGCAGACTCAACTGTGTGGAGAAGACAGTGAGCAGCTGGGTGCAACAGCCTCAAATGAGAGAAGACGACAGGGGGCTTGTGGGGCAGGGGAAATGGGACAGCAGAGTGCTGCTGCCTCAACTGTTGGGCATATGGGGCATCAGGATGCCATATTGTATTTCTAGTTATACACTTTCATGATGTATTTTCACACAGAAGCACTCAAAGAACTGAATTTTGTGTGTTCATACAGCACATGTTCCTGAAATAGCAGTGTGGCAGAAACCTCTGTCAATCTGATATAAAACAAATTTGTTCTCACATGAACATACTTATGTAGGCTACAGCAAAGACACACTACTTCTATGAATTAACAAAATTGAGTTTATTTTATATCCATTAAACTACCCTGTGCCATATAGACAGTAAACAATGCAGAATTTTGATGAGACAGAACTGACAGCTGTAATAAAGACACAGTCATTTCTCACAGACATTCATACCACTTCAGTTTAGCACTGAAACTCACAATGATCAACTTTTAATCAGCACAGAATGACAGATTTTAAGATAATCTGTCTAAGCACAAACCAAATGAGTTAATAAACATGTTGGAGTGAAAACAATTAGCTCTACAGACTGCTCTGACTTTGCAGTGCTCCAGTCTCCTTAGTTAATAAGGCAGGAAAGGTATAATGTCATCACTCACTGATAGGGATAAAAACATCTGCACTGTTTCTTCAGTGTTTTCTGTTACTGCAGAGAACATTAACATATGGTGATTTAAAGAAAACTAGAAAACCAAAAGCCATGACATTTTCAGGAAACGCTAATCATGATACAGGGACTTGAATTCACGTGAATAACACATCTGGGAAAGTGGTGCATTTGATCTTTAAGCAGTAGGGAGAAGCAAGGGGCCACTAGATGTTAGGGAGTGATTAAGTGATGGGAAGCAGCAAGGGGCCACTGGATGCCAGAGAGTGCTTAAAGCAATGGGGAGTGGTGAGGGACATCTAGATGCCACACAGTGCTTAAGCGATGGAGAGCAGCAAGGACCACTGCATGCCATGGAGTGCTTAAGCAATGGGGAAAGGCAAGGAGCCACTCAATGCCTGGGACTGCTTAAGCAACGGGGAGCTGTGTCAAAGGCCATTTGATGCCACAGAATACTTCGACAATGGGGAAACAGTGAGGGGCCACTGGATGCCAGGGAGTGCTTCAGTGGTGAGAGGCTACTGGATGCCAGAGACTGCTTAAATGATAGTGAGCAGTTAGTAGCCATTGGATGCCAGGGAGTGCTTACAGGAAAACTACATGCAAAAATTCTAAAACCACATGTTGTAGACTGGGTTTTTGTTTCTCTGATTGTTCCTGGCAGTCTGCTACCTATGTCTGTGGCAAGATTTCATTTTTATTTTTGTTACTTTTTCCTGACAGTTTTGTGGTCCCTGGGGCTAACCATGCAGGCTTCTTTTATTGCCTTTGATCTGTTGGAATATTCCCAGAATGCCTCTGGGAATTATGTCAAATAGAGGCAAGACTAGAACTAAGAGCCCAGGATCCTAGTTGCAATCTAGTTACAACATCCACCTGCAACTGCTTGTGAAAGTTAACTGCTTTGATAAAGTATTTACCAATGGAAGGGTTCAGAAAGGGCTAGCAGTTCTAAAGATAGATAAGGCCCCGGAGCCAGATGGTATACATCTGAGGATGCTTAAGGAACCAGCAACAGAAGGGGTAGTTCCAAAAAACTGGAGGGTAGTGGATGTAGTCCAATGGGGGGGGGCAAGAAGCAACCAGGTAAAGAACAGTTACGTAAGGACTTACCATAACAGTAGATCTTCAGGGGGTCTCAGTCATCAGGTCACATCATAGGAACTTCACCGTCTGTGACTCGGGATCCACATGGAAGATTTTCAGCAGTACAGCTAGGGCCACTCACGCTGTCTGCCGATGTCAACAACCCTATAAAGGCGTAAGCAGCCCCACTCCCTCCTCAGTTCTTTCCAACCATCGACTTGTTCACATGGGTCTCTACGGAAGCTCTGATGCAGTTTTGTGGCAGTTTTCACCTACAGCATTTTTTTCCCTACTATTTTAGAAGTTCTTTTTATAGATATTCCTCCGAAGAACTACAGACCTGTCAAGTCTTACCTCTATTGTGGGTAAACTGATGGAGACAATAGTCAAAGAGGACCTCGTGGACTACCTGAAGTGCAATGGACTCAAGGACTGTAAACAGCACAGGTTTGTAGCAAGGAGCTCTTATCAGATCCAGCTTGATAGTATTTTCTGACTTAGTAATGAGGGTAGTTGATAAGATCCACACTGTGGTTGTACACTACTTTGATTTCAGCAAGATTTTTGACTGAGTGCCTCACAGAAGGTTGCTGAAGAAACTAGAGGATCTGGGTGCAGCGAAGGACACAGTTAGATGAGTGAGAAATTGGTTAGGAGACAGCAGAGGGTTGTGGATAACAGAGTCGCATCGGAAAGAGAAGGAGGTCACCAGTGGGGTGCCACGAGGATCGGTCCTGGGTTCAGTCCTTTTAATATATTCATCAGTAACACGGGAGAAGGAATCCAGAGCTAGATGTGTCTCTTTGCAAATGACAATAAGCTCTGTGCAAGGTAGACAGCGCGTAGAGGGTTAGGAAGATGCAAAGAGACTTGCAAAGGCTAGAGAAATGGTCAAAGGTTTGGCAGTTGAAATTCAGTGCTCAAAAAGTGCAAGGTGCTGCATATTTCCAGATGCGTCCTGGAGGGAAGGGAATGGGGGGGAAACAGACAAATAATACCAATATAAGTTTAAATGATACAGGTAGGAATAAATTAGTCAGGCAGTTATAGTTAAATGATACAGGTAGGAACAAGCTACATTCAGGTAATTACACAGATCACAACATTTAATAAGCAGATGAGATGCAAGGCGAAACAGCCAGGAGAGAAAGTGCTTCACAATAGGGGTTAGGGGATCAGGAATGAAGAAGTTAGGAAGAGTTGCAGGAGGAGTGGGGATGAGGTTGTGAAGAAGGGAGGCAAGGGAACAGGGTGAGGAGGTGCTGCAGATGGGTGGAGGGAGGACGTTCCAGAGTTAAGGGACGTAATAAGAAAAGATGGCCTGGCCAGCAGTAGTAGACCGAGGAGGGAGAGCAAAAGTCTGATCAGCATTCCAAAGGGAGTAGAAGGGCGGTGGTGGGGAGATGGTAGAGGTGAGGTAAGAGGGGAAGGACCTGAACCAGTATTTGTCTACTAAGGTAGCACAGTGGGCTAGGCGCCTGTCTTCAAGAGAAGGGAATGAGATTTATAGAGGTCACAGTGGTGAGTCCAGGGAGGACAAAAATGACAGAATGAGTGAAAAAGAGTATCCAGTCTAGCTAGGGAAGATTTGGGAGCTGCACTGTAGACTATATCTCCTTAGTCGAAGATAGGGAGAATCATTTTCTGGGCAAGCACACAGCAGGCCGGTAGGGGATACACCCATGGTTCCTATATAGGGCACCAAGTTTGGGGTGCAGTTTCTTATGAATGGCATCCACATGTCCAGAAAAGTTGAGGTGTTGATCAAGCCAGACCCTGAGATACTTGAATGAGGTAACATTCTCCACTGAAGTGCTGTCCAGGGTGTAGAAGGGAGGGAAGATGAGTGAGTCTCTGCCTAGAGCCGAAGGTCATGGAGACAGTCTTCCTTGTGCTGAGGAACAACTGACTGGAGCGGAACTATAGCTCCAGCTGGAGTCTGGTCACCACATCAGAAGGGGAGGGGCCAGAGGTGTACAGCACAGTGTCATCCGCATACATGTGTATGGATGTAGAGGCACAGACAGCAGGAGGTCATTTAGGAATACAGAAAAGAGAAGTGGCCTGAGGACAGGCCCTTGAGGGACCCCACTGCTGATGGGGGGGTGAGGTATAGGGAGTCACCTATCCTGATTGGGACCTACCTTCAAGGTAGGAGTGGAACCAGTTAGTGGTGAGGACTGAGAGCCCTGCTGCTACAGGTTTGCCAAGGAGACAGGGGTGGGATACTGTGTTGAAGGCTTTAGTCTAATTGACAAAGATTGCAGACATGATGAGGCCCTGGTCCATACGAGAGAGTACGGAGTCAGTAAGCCAAAGGAAGGAGGTTGAGGTCGAGTGGAATTTATGGAACTCAGACTGGAAAGTGATGAAGAAGGAGGGTATGCCATCACTGTAGAAACACAGAATCTGTCAGCAGATAAAGACCATACAGCCCACCTAGTCTGCCTATTTCCCTACATGGTTTGGCAAACCCTACTCTTATCTGGACTGACTGTCCCCTGCTCCGCTGTGCAGCAGAATGCCTTTATGCTTATCCCATGCACTTTTAAATCCCCATACTGTTTTCACTTCTGCCACCTCCGCTGGTAGGCTGTTCCATGGATCCACCACACTCTGTGAAAAAATACTTCCTAGCATTCCCCCTAAGCCTCCCTCCCTCCCTCCAGCCTCATGTTATGTCCCCTTGTCCTTGTGCACTTTTGTCTCTGAAATATGCTCCCCTCCTGTACTCTGTTTATTCCTCTAAGGTATTTGAAAGTCTCTATCATATCCCCTCTCTCTATTCTCTCTTCCAGTGAACAGATGTTTAGTTCGAGTCTTTCCTCATAAGTCTTGTGGTGCAGTCCATGTATCATTTTTTGTTGCTCTTCTCTGGACTGCTTCCATTCTGTCTATATCCTTCCTGAGATGCGGTCTCCAGAACTGGGCACAGTATTCCAGATGAGGCCTCACTAGTGATCTATACAGTGGCATCACCACTTCACTCCTACTGTTTATGCCCCTTCCTGTGTACCCCAGCATTCTGTTTGCCTTCCCCCCTGCTTTTTTGCATTGTTTGGCTGACTTCAGGTCATCAGATATGATAACTCCCAGGTCTCTCTCCCGACTTGTGGTGGCTAGAACCTGCCCCTCGTCCTGTATTCCTCTCTTGGGTTTCCATGTCCCAGGTGCATTATCTTGCACTTCTTAGTGTTGAAACCCAACTGCCAAACCCTTGACCATTCCTCAAGTAGTCTTAGGTCATTTCTCATTTTTTCTAGCCCCTCCTGTATGTCGACTCTGTTACAGATCTTGGTGTCATCTACGAACAGGCATACTTTCCCCTCCAGTCCCTCTGCAATGTCGCTTATGAAGACATTGAATAGAACTGGACCCAGCACCGATCCCTGTGGAATCCCACTGGTCACCTCCCCCTCTTCTGATTTTATGCCATTTACTACACCCTCTGGGTCCTGCCTTTTAGCCAGTTTCCAACCCATTTTACCACTTCAGAGCCCACACCCAGATTCCCAAACTTGTTAAGCAATCTTCTATGAGGAACAATGTTGAAGGCTTTACTGAAATCCAGGTAGGCCACATCCACCATCCCTCCCCGATCCACCACCCTGGTCACCCAGTCAAAGAAATCGATAAGATTAGTCTGACAAGACCTACCTTCAGTGAATCCATGCTGCCTTGGGTGTTTTGCATTGCTTGACTCCAGGAACTTCACTACCCTCTCCTTAAGCAGGGACTCCAACAGCTTCCCCACCAATGATGTCAGGTTTATAGATCTGTAATTGCCTGACTACTCCCTATTTCCAGTCTTGTGCAGGGGGACCACCTCTGCTCTCCTCCAGTCTCCAGGTACCTCCCCCCTGCCTCTACTGATTGGTTGAAGAGAATTGTCAGCGGACCTGCTAGGACTTCCCTAAGTTCCTTCAACACTCGAGGGTGAATCCAGTCTGGCCCCATTGCCTTGTCTGTCTTTACTTTTCCTAGTTCCTCCAAGATTCTATCCACCATAAATGGGCTGGTGTCCACCTCTCCCCCCTGTACATCTTTCCTCATGAATCTTGGCCCTTCCCCCTCCTCTTTCTTGGTAAATACTGGGCAAATATATTTGTTCAGTATCTCAGCTTTTTCAAGTCATCCTCCACTCACCCACCCACCCTCTCCCTTCCTTAGCCTAACAATAACATTTCTGGTCTTCTTTCTCTCGCTAATATAACGGAAAAAGGTCTTGTCCTCTTTCTTAATAGCCTGTGCTATTCCTTCCTCTGTTCTCGCCTTAGCCCCTCTGACAGCTTTCTCTGCTTCTCCAGATATTTCAGTCTATCTTCTTCTTTCTGTGTCTCTTTGTATTTCCTGAATGCCTTACTTTTTTCTCACACTTTCTCGGCTACTGACTTAGAGAACCACAGTGGCCACTTCTTTCTTTTGCTTTTGCTAAGCAATCTGACACATTGACTTGTCACTCCTGCTATAGCTTTCTTGAGATTAAGCCACTGTTCTTCTATCCCTCCCCCTGTATCTGTTGCTGCCAGGGCAATTTTGAGCTGTTCCCCCATCTCCATGAAGTTGGCCTTCCAGAAATCTAGGATCTTAATATTTGAATGGCTTTCTTCTGCCGATGTATTGACTCTAAACCACACAATGGCGACAACTTTACCGTAACCGACACTTCACAGACAACAGCGTCAGGTCACTGTAGTGTCGGCGCTTGACCCCAGCACTGATTTCTGGGGGTATAGCACCCCTACCTGAGACAACTCCGACTCGGGTTGATTTAATGTCGAGGTGTTAGGCAGTGCCCCCTGCATGGGGGGGTTCAGGGGCAAAGCCGAAAAAGAAACATAATCTGAAGTGACTCCCTTTATGCCAACTACAAATGTGGTTGATATAAAGGAGCTGCTGAAACATCGGTCGACAACGAAATTGTCGACAGACTGTCATGGATCCAAAACGGAGGAACGGTCAAGGAAAGGTGAGAGCAGAAATAGTATTATGTGCTCCTGAAGCTTTACGAGGATAGGATGTAAAGAGACAGGGTGGTAGTTGGAACATACTACCACGTAGACTAAGCAAGCCACTCTCAGTAACTGATGTAAGTGACCGTTTCCTAGACTCTGTTACAGCCTTTAAATACCAGGGAATCGCTTTGGACCACTCCCTTGACTTCACCGAGTACACCACTACCTCACGTAAGGCTGCAAACTCTAGTCTGGGAATGGCCTATCGTGCCTGCAATAACCTCACCTCTACCACTAAGATTACTACTGCACACTCCCTACTACTACCAAAACTTACATATGGACTACCCATCTTTGCCAACACCTCTAATGCCCTGATACGGAAATGGGTAGTGGGACACAAGAACATATGCCAATCTGCTCTGGGATGTAATCACATTCCGCATCACTGTCTACTGTACAGTAAAATAGGATGGCCCTCTTCAGCTCTAATGGACCTTGCACTTGGGGAGAATTGTTCACAAAGTGCTACACAGTCAAATCCCACTCTCCTTTGCCTTATGCCTTGTACCCAATATCAGTAGCTACACCCTTAGATCCTCTGGCACAGACCAGCTAGAAGTCCCCAGATCATGCACAAAGTATGGTGAGATATCCTTCTCATCTATGGCCCCCACATTCTGGACAAAATAGCTCCCAATGTGTGAATAGAGCAGACAGAAACAGGTTACTCACCTGTAACAGTAGTTCTAGGAGTGGTACAGTTTTTGTTGTTCATCCACACTTTCTGGCAGTGCCTTTTCCTTTAAGAATTGGCCAGAAACGTCTTCAAGCTGGCTCCTCCCACCCACCCGGGTGGTAACCTCCTCAGCTCTGTCCCATGGCATCAGATCTTGCCCACTGGAAGCAGTGCTGTGCGCCAAAGCCAGGGGAGGTTAGGTGGGTCTATGTAGATGGACAACATATACCACTCCTAGGAAGTGTGGTTATGTAAGAACTTAACGTAACAGCAGATCTTCTACAGAACGTCTCTTGCAGTAGGTCATTATTTTAGAGGTTTCAGCAGAGGGTGCTGTCACACGGCAGCTTCTTCCAGCAGTCTTCCACCAGGGACTGCCCACCCATGACATCATCTCCTTGCTCCCTATATAAGTGTGGGCAGTCCCTGGTATCCTCTGTTCCCCGCCGGACTCAGCTCGCAAAGGCAAGCACTGAGGGAAACTGAGGTACCAGTGAGTCCCAACCCTAAGTCCTTAGATCAGGATTTCCCTGCTAAAGAAGGCAGGGGAGCGGAGGGTGGGATTGGACCTACTGCAAGAGACATTCCTCGAAGATCTACTGTTATAGTACGTTCGTATGAAACCACACTATCTTCTACAGAATGGTCTCTTGCAGTAGGTTGTTACTTCTGGGAGAGTTCCCAGCAGTTATGTCCATGAGGGAGGACTATTATGACAGGATGCCCTGTAGGACGGCACGGCCAAAGGCCGTTCTGCGTCGCAAGGCAACATCCAGATTGTAATGCCTGGTAAAGGTATGGATGGTAGACCAGGTCACCGCATTGCAGACATCTGTAACAGAGGCACCCTTGAAACAAGCTGCTGTGGCTGCTACAGCTCTAGTAGAATGGACTTGGACCTGGCCCGGTAAGGGTTTGTTGTATTTTTTGTAACAATATGTAATGCAATGGGCTAGCCAGCAAAAGAAGGTGCATTTTGCAACTGGAAGGCCCTCACGCCTGGGGCAAAAGTGACGAACAGCTGTGAGGTCTTGTGGAAGGACTTCGTCCAATCAGTACAGTAAAGAAGGATGAGGTGGACATCCATCATGTGCAAAATATGTTCACCCAGATTGGAGTACTCAGGATAAAAGACCAGTAGCTCCAAGGACTGACTCAAGGTTTGTTCTGAAAACACCTTAGGCAGAAAGGAAGGGTTAGTGCGAAGCACAACCCTGTCCCTATGAAAGACAAGATGAGGTTCTCTGCACATAAGGGCATGAAGCTCAGAAATTCATCGAGCAGAAGTGATGGCCACCAGGAATAGCATTTTCCAGGAGAGGAAACACAAATCATAAGTGGCAGCTGGTTCAAAAGGGGTCCACTGTTAATTTTTCAATCATGAAATTCAAATCCCATGGAGGAATGGGACGCCTAATAGGAGGCTTTAGATGTAATATGCCTTTCAAAAACATCTTGGCTAGATGGTGTTGATACAAAAGCCGACTATCCAATGGTTCATGGAAGGCAGAGATGACAGCCAAGTGGATTTCTATAGAAGAATAGCTAAGGCCCTCTGAGGACAAGGAGGCCAATTAATCCAGAACCTTTGTAAGAGGCAAGAATAAGGGTCCAGCGATTGAGAAGCAGACCAAATGGAGAAACGTTTCCATTTAGAATTGTAAGTATCCCTGGTAGCCTGCTTCCAGGCGGCAAGCAGAATATCAGCCACCAGAGAAGAGACCTGTAGTCTGTTTAGGAAGACATCTTCAGGAGCCAAGCATGAAGATGGAGGGTCTTCAGACTGGGATGCAGGAGGGAGCCTTGGCATAGCGTCAAGAGGTCCAGCCTTAACGGCAATGGAACAGGTTCCGCAATCGATAGCTGTTGTAGAAGTGGGAACCATGCTTGTCGAGGCCACATGGGAGCTATGAGAATCATCGTGGCAGGCTCCATCTGTAGTTTCATTAAAGTGTGGAGAAGAAGTGGTAGTGGACATATAAGAAGAGTCATGTCCAAGGTAGGGACAGGGCATCTATAGAGTTTCCCCTTGTGTTTGGGATAATGGAGAAGCATTTGGGGAGCCTGTGATTGTCTGGGGAAGCAAACAGATCTATTTGTGGAGTGCCCCAGAAATGAGAGATCCTGAAGGACTGAGTCAAGCAGTGTCCACTTCTGAGCCGAGGACTGATGACTCAAAAGGTCCGATAACTGGTTGTGATGGCCTGGGAGATGAATGGCCATGATTCTCAGTTGTTTGGTTGCTTCATGCCACATCTTGATCACTTCCATGCAAAGGGAGCGAGAAAGTGTCCCTGCTTATTTGTTGAGGTAACAGACTATCATCATGTTGTCCAACTGAACCAGTAGGTGGCATGGGGTCAAATGAGGACTGAAGGCGTGCAGTGCTAGACGAACTGCCTTCATTTCCAGAAGATTGATTATGGTGACAACTGTGACCTAAAGACCACATGCCCTGAGTCTAGTACGGACCGAGATAGGCACCCCAACTTTCTAGAAAGGCATCTGTTGTCAGGACTTGGTGAGGAGGGGAGGTGCAAAAGGGCATGCCCTGATTGAGATTGGAGCACAGCGTCCACCATGTGAGAGCTGACTTGAGGGCTGGAGTCACCCTGATGGGGTCTTCAAATTGCCCTGTTTTCTGACACTACTGCTCTTGTACAACCCACTGGATAGGACGTATCCAAAGGCGTGCAAACTCCATGATTTGGATGACTGTGGCCATGTGCCCAAGGAGGCACAACATGAGTTTGGCAGTGACTATCTTTCATGACTGAATTTAAGAAGCCAGGTCAATCAGGGTATCCTGAAGAGCAGGGGGTAGATGTGCCTTGGCGGCAGTCATGCCCAGTATAGCTCCTATATACTGGAGCGATCGAGTCAGATAAGGACTGGACTTGGGCCAGTTTACCATAATCCCAAGATCATGGAACAACTGAAGGGTCTCTGAAAGGGAAGATAGCCAATCGTCCAAACAGGGGAAGACTAAGTGACCCTTTTTTCTCAATGCTCCTGCAACCACCGCTAGGCATTTGATAAAGGCTCATGGGGCTGAAGAAAGACCAAAGGACAGGGCACGAAATTGGTAATTTTGGCCCAGCAGGTGGAAGTGCAGGTATTGTTGATGGTCTGGATGAATGGGGATATAAAGATATGCATCTGTCATATCCAAAGTGCACATCCAATCTCCTTGTTGCAAGAGAGGCATGATGGATGTCAAGGTAACCATCTGAAAATGTTTGTACTGGATGTACTGATTTAGGTTTCTTACATCCAGTATTGGTCTGAGGTCTCCAGTCTTCTTGGGTACCAGAAAGAAATGAGAATAGAAACCCTGTTGTTGAGACAACTGAACTGGAGCAATGGTCTGTTTGGTTAGTAAGGCAGTAAGTTCCTCCTTGAGTACAGGAAGGTGTTCCTGAGGATACTGAAGCTTCCGAGAAGGAAGCAGAGGTGGTATCAAAATTAGTGTATGGCCAGCCTGGATAATCTGGAGTACCCATGCATCTGTCGTTATTTGTTGCCAAGTCTTCAAATGAAGGACAAAGCGACCCCCTACCACCTCCGAGGCATGAGTGAGGAGGGGAAGGGACAGCCCTAAGCAGTTGTCGCCTCACCAGAGGGACAGGCATGGGAGAAACATGTGGCAGTTGAATTGCCTCTTGTTTTGTCTGTGGCCCTGAAAAGTACCTCTGTTAGAGGACTTGTAACAGTTACCGCTCATTGTAGTAGGAGTATTGGTTCCATGGCATATGGTACATACCTTGAACCATTCAGAGGGTATGGCCAGAGGCCTGGAGGTCATCCAAAATTATTTGGGTAACAGGACCAAACAGCTTGTCACCACAGAAAGGTGTATTGACTACTTTATGCTGGACATCTGGTGCCAGGCCAAACACCTGAAGCCAGGCCTGGCAGCACAAGACGATGCCAGTGGAAGACAGCCACACAGAGGTGTCAATCACATCATAGCCTGACCTGAGAAGGTGGCATGAAATGAAAGTCATGGTTGACATGGTTTGTAGCAATTGCTCCTTTTCCTGGGATGGAGGTAATTTGTTAAGGAGGTCCATAGCCAAGAAATCCAAGGTGCGCTGGTATTTAACCATGTGGCCCATATAGTTTAGGATTCTTATGTTCATGGTGCCAGAGGCGAAGATCTTCTTGCCCAGGTAATCAAGTCTTCTGGATTCTTTATCTGGAGGTAAAGAATTCATATGTTTAGGTTTTTTAATGCAGTCATGACTGATCACTGAGTCAGCCACAGGAACTGTAGACAAATATGGATGGTCCAAGGGGGCTTGGTACAGCCGGTCAGCCTTACGAAGGATGGCTGTTACAGTCGCAGGCTGCGAATGCATCAGAAATGGCATTTTGATAAGCAGGTATTAATGGAGGAATAACCAGGACAGGCTCCTCAGGTAGCTCGAGGTATTCAGTCATGTCCCATCACTGTTTGTCCTGCTCTGTAGTGGATAACCCCATGACTTTCTGGATCTGTATCGACATATCATTGAAAGAGGGGTCATCCGGAGGGAAACAGCCCGAGGGGCTGGCAGATCCTCATTCAAGGAAGAGACCACAGAGTACAGAGAATTCGGGTCTGGAAAATCCATATTCGGAAAATCCTCTTTTACAAATATCCTCCTGGAGGTCCCCCACCAGGTCAGGTTCATCCGACAGGTAACCGTCTAAAAGAGGAGGTGGGGGAGACCAAGGTGGAACACCCTAGTCAGTATGGAGCCGCTTGGGCATAGGAGAGGGTGCACGCTGGGAAAGATGAGCCGACGTCTGGGCAGGAGACTGGCTATATCCCATGGATTGCAGTACTGTGTGTACAGTTCGTTCAATATTGGGCACCTGTGACGGTGGGATAGCCACTGTCCAAGGCTGGCTATTTGTAATAATAGGTGTCAGAGAGGGTATAGGTCAGTGGGAAGTACCAGGATGAGCACCGGAAAAATATAACCCTGGGTCACTCTGTAGGTCAGCAACACCCCTGTAGAAAGGCACCGGAGAAGGTGGAGGGGTGTTAAGTATAGCAAAAGATGCTGGTTTTCCTTTAGGAACTCCTGTCATCGACAACGAGGCAGGAGAGGAATGAGTACTGTATGGGAGAAACAATGTTGATGGGAAAGGGATTCAGTCGATGGAGCAGCTGTTTGCTTGGCTGCATGACTTACAGTGGTTGTCGATGAAGAGAAAGAAGCCTTCATCAATGGGGGAACAGTGGAACACACTGTTCTAAGTGCCTGTGCGAGCTCCATCGATGAGAGGACCGCTCCCATCAATGTGGAAGGCATAAATGAATGTTCCATCGATGGGAGAAGTGCTCCCATCAACAAGGAATGCTCCATTGACGGTGGACATGTAGCAGAAGTCACCGTTGATAAGTGTCATGGTAGGGAGTGAGAGGAGGGTTTCTCCTTCTCCCTTTTATGCCTAGAGTGAGACCCTGAAGCTGGGAAGCCCTTGGAACAAGCCCCCTGGGTCTCATCCAACAGGGAATCCTGCTATTCCATTAGCAGGTTTTTAATTTCCAGAAACCGTCGTTGATGAATTGCTTGGTTAAATTCCTTACAAAAAGTACAGGAGGTGGTGTCATTTGTGGATTGCAGATACCTAACACAATATAAATGACTATCAAGTTTGAAAATATTCCTGCCACAACAGCAGGAATTAAATAAGGCTTGCTTGCTTGTAGATGCTTTCTTAGACATTCGTTTGTTTATTCAGTTCTCGTCAATGACATGGAAGATTGAGCTAGCTTCTGTGCGAGCTGAAGATGGCAGGAAAATGAACAGAGGATACCAGGGACTGCCCACACTTATATAGGGAGCAAGGAGATGATGTCATGGGTGGGCGGTCCCTGGTGGAAGACTGCTGGAAGAAGCTGCTGTGCGACCTCCCAGAAGTAATGACCTACTGCAAGAGACCATTCCGTAGAAGATTTACTGTTACAGGTGAGTAACCAGTTTTTCTAGGGATGTGGATATGTTGTTCTATACACACTTTCTGGCAGACTCCTGGTAGTTCTCTGGGAGCAGGGAGGCAAGGCGTCCATCCCCTACTTAGGGAACAGAGTCCCAAAAACCAGCATCCCAGTGTGACTTGAGGTCAATGTGGTAATGGGAAATGAAGGCATGTGCTGACTTCCAGGTAGCAGCCTGCAGATTTTCTGGATAGGGACATCCCTGGAAGCAGCCACCAAGGCAGCGGTATGACGGGTGGAATGAGCCCTTAGTCCTCTGGGAGGCTCCCTACCTGCCAACCTATATCAGAAGTCAATGCAGGATACAATCTACCTGCCAATCATCCGCTTAGCTGCCAGACTGCCAGGTGCGGCTTCAGTGTAGGTGACAAATAGCTGGTGAACCTCTCCCCGAACTCCCGTTGTGAGCTCCTTATAGTAGGCACATGCTCGCCGCAGGTCCAAAGTATGGAGCCAGTGCTTGGCCTCTGAGGTGTGATTGGTGAAGTATACCAGTAGATTAATCACCTGTGTAAGGTGAAAATTTGACAAAATCTTCGGGAGGAACTTTGGGTTGGGGCGCAGGACAACCATGTCCCTGTGGAAGACCACGTAAGGAGACACCACCAAAAGCACCTGGAGCTCACTGATGTGATAGCCACCAAGAAGCCTTCCATGACAGGTGAGACATGTCACACCTGTGCATCAGTTTGAATGGCTTGTCCATGAGCTTTACCAAAACCAGCAACAAGTCCCACAGTGGTGGTGGTGGTTCACGCACTGGAGGGGAAATGTTGTCAAGGCCCTTGAAAAAGTGCCAGACCACTCTTCTCCTGTGTCACTGACTGCTGACCAGCCCATGCTCGGTAAGCAGAGATGGCTGCCAGGTGCACCTCAAGGGTCGTCGACCAAAGTCCCCCTTTGCAGAGAGACCATAGGTAGTCCAAAATGTTAGCCACTGGACAGGTCAAGGTGTACAACCCTTGCCCTGATGCCAAATGGAGAATCTCTTCTATTTGAAGTTGTAGCACTTCCTAATTGACTCCTTCCGAGATGCCTCCCCACAGTGAAGACAGCTTCAGTGAAATCCAAAGCCTGGAACTCTAGCCACTCAGGACCCAGGCTGTCAGGTGCAGGGACTGAAGGTACGGATAGAGTACCTTCCCATGATTTATGAAAAGCAGGTCTGGGCATAGGGAAAGACACCTTGGGAGCCTGCTGCTGAAACTGAGGAGATCAGAGTACCAGAACTGGCATGGCCAGTCTGGAGTCACTAGGATCACCTGTGCCTTGTCCCTCCTGGCCTTGAGTAGCACCTTGTGGATCAATGGAAAGGAAGGGAGGGAAGGCATAGAAGAGACCTGGGGTCCAGGGCCTCAAGAATGCATCCCCCAGCAGTGTTCCCTGCTGAGGGGGGCAGGCACAAAACAGCCTCAGCTTTGCATTCTCCCTGGAGGCTAACAGGTCCACCTGAGGGGTGCCCCACTGGGAGAACAGGCTGTGTACCACCTCTGAGTGGAGAGACCACTCATGAGACACCTCACCCACTCAGCTGAGTGTGTTCGTCAGCTGATTGGAGACTCCTGCCAAATGGATGGCTAGGAGATCCACCTCCCGGCTGTGCACAAGGGTCTAGACATGGAGAGCTTCCCTGCACAAGGGTAAAGAGTGCATCCTGCCCCATTTGTTGAGGAAGTACATGGTTGTGGTGTTGTCCATCTGGACTTGAACCACCTGACCCTGAATGTGTGGAGCAAATGCAAACAGTACTAGCAGAACTGCTCAGAGCTCCAGCAGGTTGAAGTAGCATTGGGACTCCTTGGGGTCCAGAGCCCATGGACTCTGTGTTCCCCCAAATGGGCACTCCAGCCCATGAGAGAGGCATTGGTCATCAGGATGACCATCAGCGCTGGGCGGACAAATGGGATCCCTTCCTGCAGATGTGCTGGGACCAACCACCACTGGATGGCGTCCCACATCCTCTGAGTCACAGTGACCGTCTGGTCAAAGTGGCCCTTGCACCAAGACCACTGACTGGCCAGCTCCTACTACAGGGAATGGATTTTCTAGTGGGCCCAACTGACCACACTGGTGCAGGCAGCCATGTAGCCCAGCAAGTGCAGGAAGTCCCGGGCAGGGTGCAATTGCTCCACTTGAAATGATCGGGCAAAGAAGGAGAGGTATTAGGAACACAAGACAAAGGGATATGCACCACAATTTCATATTCTGTGGCCTGGAGGTGGTTAGACTGGGACCACGAGGTGGAAAAGTGGATGATTCACTGTGGGTGAGGGAATCATACTGGATCCACACTCTTTGTGCCCTCACACCATCAGGCCTTAATGAGCACATCGACTCAATGCCTTGCATTAGAAAGAGAATGAACAGATCATTTGGTACCCTATAGTGATTGATGCCAGAACATAATATTTATCAGCTTGATGTATACTCCCTTTAGCACTACCTTGTAGTTCATACTAAATTAATGTCTCTGATTCTGTTTTATTTGCAGATGATAGGAAGGTCCTGGATCCATCTCCAATATTGTAATGCTACCTCAAATAAGTCCCTGGAGTTAGTATTCATTATTTTGGATCTCTGTCTCAGTGTATAGTATAAATGGATTATACCTGCATATAAATTGTATTGTGTACTGCTGCTAATGATTTTACGTATGTTGGTTTATTTTTTAGGCTCACGGGCACGATATAAACTTTGCACATATTTTTATAGTTTTTTTTATGTATCTTAACAGATGATAATCTGAGAATTCACAAGTTGTTACATAGATGTATCTAATATATACACTGTCACTTTAAGAGTCTTCACTATTTAATCCTAACAATCAACAGGCAATCAATGCTGTCCTCCTGATGACGTACTAGGCTGTACGAAACCGGTCGAGGTTGTTGTCGTTGTATGCACCTGCTTGTGAGCATGGCTTTCAAGTAGTAAAGCATTTTGTATTTCATTTTTTGGCTGAGGAGTGCAGTTTTTTGGCTTTGTGGCTAAAGGAAGAGAGAGCCTCCACCCTGCCCGCCAAGAGCTGGGCTCTGGCTCTTCAAGAGCCAAGCTCTGCCCCAATGAAGTTGATCATCTGTGATGGTACGAGTTCTGACTTGGTCTTGCTGATCAGGAGGCCAAGAGAGATGCAGGTCTTAAGGACCAGGTCCCTGGACTGCTCCACCTCCTGCCTAGAAGGACTTGCAAGCAGCCAGTTGTCCAGGTAGGGGTAAACCCGGACCTCTTGGCACCTCAGGTAAGCTGCCACCATTGCAATGCACTTGGTGAAGATCCTGGGAGCCAAGGAGAGGCCGAATGGCATGGCCTGGAACTTGTACAGGATTCCCTCTGCCCAAAAGCAGAGGAACCTTTGATGAGATGGATGGATCAGGATGTGAATGAACACAGCCTGAAGATCCAAGGAGTGAAACCACATGTTTTGCTCTAGAGATGGTATGATCCAAGACAGAGTTACCATTTTGAAGGTGCGTGACCTGAAGAACTTGTTCGGGTCATGCAGATCTAGAATGGGGTGCCAGCCCCCATCCGCTTTGGCACCAGGAAGTACCTGAAGACAAACCCTGTGTGTTCCAGAGGATCCACGACAGGGACCATGACCTCCTTGTGGAGGAGCTGGGCTATGTCGTCTGAGAGCTGACATCATGTCCACAGAAACCAAGTCCTCTCATGGGGCATGGGCTTGACAAGGAGTGTACTGCTCGAATTCCAGTGGCAGACCCTGACCCACCACTTCTAGAACCCACCTATCAGTGGTAACAGTGGACCAGGCAGAAAGGAAGTGGCAGAGCTGGCCCCCCACGGGAGGAACCAGGGAAGTTGTGACAGGCATGAGGGAGGCACTCCTTATCCTGTCACTGGGCAGGCTTGTAGGAGGAGGAAGGCCTGGCTGAGGTGTTACCAGAGCCTCTCCCTCCTGGCTTACAGACAATCAAGGCCACAGACTTGGGCCAAGATCACCAGGCCAGAGCCTGCTGGCCAGCCTGTTGCTGGGCTGGTTTGGCCACAGAGGTGGAGGTGGACCGAAAGGGCTTCCATTTCTGATACTGCTTGGAGCCCTTGGGGTCCTTCTGGGCAGATGTCAGAGACCAAGGTGACATTGAACTGCCCAATGCATGAGAGGTGACCTTCAACCCCAGGGACTGAACAGGTTGATGCCCAGAAAAGAGACATCTGCCAGCTTGTGCTGAGTGTCCATCGTTAAGGTCAAAATCCTCAACCAAGCCCTGTGGCACATGGCCACTGAGGCTTCCACAGAGCGGGCACAGGAGTCCCCAGTGTTTATGGCTTTCTGGAGTTGTTTGGCCACAGCCCGGCTCTGGTGCTGGACCTGTTTGACTGTGGTCTGATAGTCGGCAGAGGAAGCAGCTTTAAGGTGCCCGGGAGGGCATGAGAGAAGTGGGCCATGAGGAGGGCCAAGCTCACCTGGTGGAGGCCAAGTGAGGAGGCAACAAAGACCTTCTTAGCCGCATGGTCCAACTTCTTGGACCCTTGTCAGGTGGCTTGTCAACATCCCTGGTGTTGCCGGAGCTACGGAACACAGATGGCCACCAACCTCTCAGTCAAGGGGTGCTCAGTGAATCCTGAAAGGGACCTGGTGGGCACCATATACTTGCAGGCCATCCGGACAGAAGGTGCAGGGCAGGAAACAGAGCACTGCCAGAGCTCCAGAGCAGGGCCAAGGATGGCCTCTGCCACTAGGAAAGCCTCCATTGGAGAGTCTCCCCGGTCGAGAATCTTGGTCAACTGGTAACAAGCTCATTTCTGGATGGGCTCCATTTTCATACCCATCGACTCAGAGATCAGACAGAGGAGGCCCATGAAAGAGGTTGGGCCTTCATCTACCAAGCAATCCCCCACAGACTCCATGTCAAATGGACGGGAGTGCAGGGAGGACCCCTCGGACTCCAAAGAGTCATCAAAGAGCAGTTGACCACCCAAGTTCCCACTGAACCTCCGTGGATGGTCATGGGTGATGGTGATAGACAGCCAATGGGGAAGCCCCTTGGCCGGCTGAGACTGCTTAGTCAGAGTGCTGACCATCTGCTTTTTAGACAGCTGTTCCACCACAATCAGTGGAATGGCCAGAGTTGGCTGAATCGGGACCGTTTTAATCGGTTCAATTGGCAGAATCAGTGTCAGCCTTTCGGGTGACAGCCAGGTGATGGCTGGCTTAGAAACCGGGGTCAGTCTGGTGTCAGTAAACACTAACTGTTGCCACATCATGTCACTGTACGCTGACGCAACTTATGCTGAAGCCTCTCCTCACCCAAGGATGAAAAATAGCGGTGCATCACTTCCCATGGTGCTGAAAGCAGGAGTGCCAATGTCGGTGGGACCAGCTCGACCCATGGGAGGAAGACCAAGAACTTGACCACAACTGCCAGGGGGGCTGGCAGCAGGGCTTGGAGGGAGTCGATGAGCACTGAGGCTCCTTCTGGTCAGGGACCAGAGGTGGCGGGTTAGCAGACTAATCAGTCCCTCCAAGGATCTGCATCAAGACCAGAGTCCTAGATAAAGAAGTGTTGACCTCTTCGTTCAACAACTGGATGGCCAGCTTGAGAAAAATCTTGGCTGGCACCTCAACCAGCATCTTGACCAACAGACCGAAGGGGTTACCGAGGAACCTGTGGCCAAGGTCGAAGATTCCACTGTAATTAAATCTGGAGACACGCAGGAATCTGAGGCCCTTGACTGAGAGCGCTCCTGATCCCACGACTGACGACAAGTCCTTTCTTTCTCTTTTTTGGACTCTTTCTTACTTTTGGATTTGTTCCCAGAAGGTCCCCAACCGAGAGTCAATAGGGACTGGCACAACTCTTTGAAGGAGCCCTTAAACATAGAGCCCAGATGAAGTGGCATGAAGGCATTAGCCAAGGAGCAGGAATGAGCCGCAGCCTGGGCTGCCTCCTCCTCAAAGGCCGCAAGCTGCTCGGCAGACCCCTCGGTCACGGAGGCCATCCAACGGGCATCCTTTGATTTGACCAGCGGGTTCCGTTGCAATGGGCAGCCCAGTTTCAAATGGGCAAGATGGTTTTCCACGACTGTAGGGTGGAAAGAGCAACATAAATTGCAAGCCTGAGGGTCGTGACCATGCCCCAGGCAGTAGATGCATGTGGTGTGAAGATCAGTCATGGACATCTTCTGCCTGCAAGGGCACCGACAGAACTTGGGAGCAGACCTCTTATCCATCGTGGTCACGATCAAAGATCAAACTGAAGATGATAGTTTTGGAAGTAAATCTGAAGCGTTCAAGCGCTGGGGCCTACTCAACGTGGGAGCGGTAAGGAGGAACCTGCTTCATCCAGCGGAAAGGAAGATCTGGCATCATGGGGTGGAGCTGAGTGAGTTACCACCGGGTGGGTGGGAGGGAGGCGCCACCTCCAAGTTTCCAGCCAAGTCTTAAAGGGAAAGGCACTGCCATTAAGTGTGGACAGAACATCATATCCCGTCCCTAGAACTGGCTCCATCCAAAGTCACCTTCATGCCCATATGCTGCATAGCTCCCTATGTACCTGTCCACCACTACTCACTCTGACAACTCACCCTGTAATTAGACTCCTACACATAGATATACTTACTGCTCTTATTATACGACTCAAGGCATTGTTCTAAAGTCTATCTGTTGTGTCTAATGACAAACTGTTAGTAACTGCTGCTGTATGTATTCAGTTATCTCACCAATGTAAATGACCAACTAGATTGTACCACTCTCCTAGATACAATGTAACCTCTTGCACATTTTTAACGCATGGCTGTTTCTGTAACCTTGTATCCTGATGTTGTATTCTCCTAGGCTGTGCCTGAAAATAGGCATGTTACTGCCTAGCACTCCCTACCCAGTAAACAAAAACTAAATAAACGTAGGGCATACAAGAAGCAAGAACCCCAGGGCAGAGAACTGTATTGGGGGGGGGGTAAAGCTGTGCACAACCTCTGAAGCAAGAGACCTAGGGGTCATCATCAGCGACTCCCTAAAACAATCAAACCAGTGTAACAGGCCTACAGCAAGAGAAACAGGATGCAGGGGTGTAAAGGAGGGGGTATGGACAGCAGAAGGAAGGAAGTATAACTACCTCTGTACAGATCATTTGTGAGGTCCCACCTGGAGTACTGTGCCCAGTTCTGGTGTCCACACCTAAGGAAAGAGAAGGACAGGCTGGAGACACTGCAACATAGGGTGAGCAAAATGGTTTAGGGTCAGCAGGGCAGATCTTACGCGGATTGGCTCAAGGCACTGAACATGTACTCACTGGAAGCCAGACGAGAAGAGAGAGATATGATAGCCATGTGACAGTTACATACTTACCATAACTGTAGATCTTCGAGAGAATCTCTTTCATCAGGCCACATCTATGGACCTTATACCCATGAGGCACTAGGACCTCATGGAAACTTCTGCAAGTAGTCAGCCAGGAGCTGCTCATGACAACGTCAGACATCAACTCATTCATAAACGTGAGCGGCCCCTCCTCTCCTCAGTTCCCCGCTGGAGATCTTGCTTGGATAACCTCTGTGTAAGGAACGAGGAGAGAACCCAGCACTCTGTAAACCAGGCAAGGCAGAGGGCAATAAAGAGAACAGAATGGAGATTGGAGCAGCAAAACCTAGAGTTGCAGGTTCATAACGGGGAAGGAGAGTGGGACAGCATGGCCTGATGAAAGATCCTCTCAAAGAACTACTGTTACAGTAAGTACATAACTGTTCGGACTTCTTTGAGGATCTCTCTTTCATCAGGCCACACCTACAGAATGAGTATCAAGCAGTACTGACAGTGAACAATCTGGGTGGCTGGGGTCTACAGGCTTAAGAAAGTAGGCCTTGTAGAATAGCTAGGCCAAAGCCAGCCTGTCTATGAGAGACAATATCAGGACTGTAGTGTTTAGTGAAGGTGTGAACAGTACTCCTGGTAGCAGCTGCACAGATGTGTGCAGTGGAAACATTTTTAAAACAAGCAACAGAGGTGGCCATGCCTCTTGTGCAATGACCATGATCCACCCCAGGAAGTTCCTCACTGTACTTCCTGTAACAAAAAGGAATACAGTTAGCCAGCCATCGGACAAGCACTGTTTGGAAATAGGGGCATCCTCTTTCCCGGGATGAACGAAACAAAAAAGTTGCACAGACCTCTGCAGTCCTTCGTGCGGTGTATACAGTACCAGTACCCAAGTATTCTGTGTACATCTAGAGCATGGAGCAATGCTTGCCCTGGATTGGCATGCTCAGGAAAATGAACTGGCAGGTGGATGGTTTGATTTAAAGTAAACTTGGACACAATCTTTGGTAGAAACCCAAGACTGGTATGCAAAAACACCCTTATCTTTGTGGAAAATCAAATACGGAGGCTCACACATTAGAGCCTGTAGCTCTGAAATCCTGTTTTCCAAGAAAGAAAGCATAATCCACAAGTCACAACTGACCCAAAAGGAGCCAAAGTCAGCTTTCCCCCCAAAAAAATTCAGGTCCCAAGCTGGGACTGGATTACGAATGGTAGGTTTGAGATGTAGAAGGCCTCTCACGTATGTGTCACAGGCCAGCCCAGTGGCATTGAAGGTTGAGGCACTGGATGGCATGCCAGTGACCTGGGCTCAGAAGCGAGCTCGGGTTGCCGGGGGTTGGCAGGGGAGGGAGAGTATCGAGCATCCAACTGCTCCCCTTGCCCAGGGATGGGGGGAATGTTGTCCTGCTCCTTGACTGCCTCCTGGTGGAGGCCGGGGTGGCAGCAACTGAGTTAGGGAGACAAGAGTGTGGCTACGTGGTGTGTGCGAACCTCCATGCATGTGCGTTCACGGCCATGAGGGGCAGGGATGAAAAGGTAAAAAGGATGACTCACAGGCTCCATGAAGCCCTGCCAGCCAACCAGCATCCCGCTCTGCCACCAGACCGCCCATGAAAGCCCCGGTCTGGATTCTGTCCTGGGTCAGAGGGAGGACAGCCCTTCCCCTTCCCAGTCCTGCCACGGGGGGTGGGGTCCGTGTGGGAAATGGGCCTCAAGGATGATGGGGGCAGCTATTGATGGTCCCAGGTGGTGAGTAGGGTGGAGTATCCTGCCTGTGGTCATCACCTGGGGGGGAAACAAATGATTAAAAAAAAAGAAGAAGAATGTATGTGCCACCTCCAGCTGGGTGATTGCATGACCCCCCCTATTGGCACATGGAAAGCTGATATGGCAGTCACACACCTTGATGGAGGAATACTGCAGGCCTGAATCTGACAAGCACAGCAGTTACTCTAGAACCTGACTGAACAGGTGAACGGATCCAGGTGATGCAAGCAGCCCATGAAGCAAACCACTTCCGCTTCATACAATAAGTTCATAAGGTGGAAGGCTTTCTAGCAGCCACAAGAACATCAGTCGTTTTTTAGGAACCCCAAAACAAGTAATGGCTATGTCGTCAGGAGCCATGCATGCAGATGGAGAGATGTCAGGTCCAGAAAGACCAGGATTCCTTGTTCCTATGAGAGCAGACCCTCACACTGGGGCAGAGGCACTGGGGGCTCCACTGCTACCTGTTGCAGTAAAAAGAACCAGATCTGTTGAGGCCATAGGGAAGCAATGAGTATCAGAGTTGCCCCCTCCATTTGGAACTTGAGTAGCACCAGAGGGAAGGAAGGGAAGGTGTACAGGAACCTCCCTTTCCAAGAGAGGTGTACAGGAGCCTCTTTCCAAGAGAGAGACAATGCGTCTTACCAGAAAACTCCAGGCCCTGGAATGAGCGAGCAGAAAAATGGAAATTACGATACCGTAATTATTGATCTTCTGGATAGTCTCCATCACTCATTCACACTTGTGGGACAGCGAGGCGCTAGGATAGCGGAGCCTAAAGTTTTAAGGGTCGGCCGGTGGGAGGGCCACGCATGCACGGCACTGCGAGACTAGCTTGGTGCCCTGTGTAGGCTATTCAAGGCCGACCTCCAACCGCCCCAGTACCTTTCGACAGAGGAGGTGCAGCGTGACTAATGAGAATAACTCATCCTGAGTTTCTGGGCCTGAGAGGGCCCAGATGGCCTTTGCAAGAAAGGCTAAGAATAATGTCCTCACAGTCTGAATCATAGGACCGTGAAGACCAGGAAAGAAAACAAGTGAACCCAAGGGATGGTGAGCGAGTGAATGAGTGATGGAGACTGTCCAAGAAGACCAATAATTACGTAAGTACGCATTATATCTCTCCGGACTAAGTCTCCATCACCATTCACACTAGGGAGAGTACTGTTAAAACCAACAACCCTGAGTAGGTGGTAGGAGATAGGGTTCACTCAGAAAGGATGGCCAAGGACTGTCCTGCTAATAAAAAGAGCTGTCTTGTAAAGAGCATCTAGAACATAGTGTTTACAAGATAAGTGCCGAGTTGTAACTCACCACTTTACAGACGACTGCAATGGTCACAAAATGAAAGTCTGCCAGGAAACCACAACCACTTTAGGAGAATGGTAAGAACCTGGCCTCACAATTTGGTCTAGGACCAAAAGTAATAGTGTCAAAGATATGTACTAATGTAATGTAAAGGAACCTCAGGAACTGAAAGAGTTGGAGGTAAAGTCTACTGGTTCAGGGCAGATCGGAAAATGCAGATGGGAACCCCCACTATCCAGTATGGTTGACCTGTAAACAACAGGTCCAGAAGCACTTGAACCCCTTACTTGGTGAGCAAGGAGGTCCAGGTGGGGTTAGCCCATCAAGGAGAATGGTCTCCACTTAGTCACAGGATCTTCCTGATGGAAGGCCAAGCACGACTTAGAAGCCTCTCGTGGTGGTCTAGTAAAACCAGATCCTACCCACTGTATATTCCAAGAGGAATAATTCTGCCTGTGTGTACAACTGTAGCAGCAGTCTCGAACTCAGGGAAGAAAGGAAAAGGTGTACAGGAGGATTGTCCACTGCGGAAAAAAACATTCCAACAAAAAAAGCAGGGGCTGGATTTCTAAGGTCAATAGAGGCAGATGTGCATCTAGGAGGGACACAGCAGGACCAAGTTAGGGCTAACCCATTTGTTGAAGTGACCGAAAGAGGCAGTGACTCAATGAGGTGAGGCACTTGCCACTCTGGCTTTCCTGAAAGGAGTATGAAAGGATTCTAGTTCATTTGCTGAAAAAGAAACATCGCCACTCCCTCTCACACTTGAAGAGGATAGCTTCATGAGCGACTGGCATGGACCAGAGCGCAGGAACCGAAAGTGTGAATATTTGAGAAGCTTCCTCAGAAAAGGGACCTACTTGACCATCCGTCAAGAAGGAGAAAATCGCCTGTTAAATTAAGCAAGCAAGGAAGCAGGAAACTGAGTTCACTCTGTGGAGAGTCGCCTGCTGCTGTAAGGCTCTGTTCGAGAGAAGAAAGCCTGATAAAAGAATAGGAATTAACAGACTGGGCAGTCGCCAGGTCTAGAAAATGTTTCTGAATGAGAGAAATCTCTCAGAGAAAGAGATGACCCATATCGTCGCTGATCGGACCTTAGGGGAAGAAAAAAAGCCAGTACTCTTTACTGATCCCGAGACGAGTGCCTCAGGGGCTGAGGAGGAATCTGACTAGATCCCCCAAAAAAAAAGGTGGGGGACTGGGTATCTCTAGCTAGGCCATGTGTTGTGATAAAAAGCATACGATATTAAAAAAATTTTTTTTTTCCTTTATTTTTAGTCCGAGCCTAAGAAGGCCTTCAGGCTGCTATTTTGAGGATTGTCTTGATACAAAAAGACGAAGATGTTCTCCATCTGAGTGTGGAAAGAGCCTGAGTGTCCATACTGAAATCATGACTGGACTAACAATCAGAGCTGGAGAGAAGTTAACCACCTGTGCCGAAGAAGCCACCGAAGAGGCAATATCACTAGGGGGCTATATACCCTATCAAAGGAGCAGAAGCGTCAGAGCGGCCCCTGACCATTAAATTAAAATGTTCCACAGAGTTTAAATGTCTTGACGATTGAAAAAGTCTAGACGCATAAGAGTATGGTCCATGGATGCAGTGTGAAATACTATAGTGGACCCCATTACTGAGGAACTACTGAAAGGATTTTCCATCATGGACTCTGAAGATAGAGATGACGCGCCCTCCAGTATATAAAATGAGCTCTCTGCTGCATTACTGACCAGAAGGACAGGGAAAGACTCATCTAGATGCACTTCTACCCCAGAAGGACCTCCAATAGAGGTCTAGGTCAGAGCCACTAGAGACCCCGCCATCAGGAGGATGTCGAGGAGCTTGGTACCACGTAGGGGGCAGAGAAAGTGCTGAGCAGAATGAGATTCCGCTGGCAGAACGGTACAGCAGAGTTCCATAGCAGAAAACCGCTGGATGACACAAGAGCCCACATAGACCACCACTCACTAAAATGTGTGGAAAAAAAATCCGCAGAACAGGAGTTCATTCTGTGGTAAACATCCCTCCACAAGTTCTGTGGAAATGAGTCTGAAAGGAAAAATGTGTCACTAATTCTGCCATACAGCACCCACTAGCACCCATGTGGCATCAGCAGCACTCGTGGCACAGGAGGGCACCAAGCAGTGCCTATGCCAACCTGGGCAATACCCAAGGGCAGCCATGGCAGTATCCACAGGTACTCCCAGCACCCATGTAGCAATGGCACTGAGGGCACCTCCGACGCCCATGGCACCAATGACACCCATGGCAAGAATGGCACCCAAGGGCACCAATGGCACCCATGGCACCTGAGGGCACTAGCCCATGGCACCCACAGGTGTCAACCTGGTACCCAAGGCACCAGTGGCACCCATGGCACCTGAAGCATCCATGGAACCCATGGGTACCCACAGCATCACCCACGGGTGCTCCCAGCACCACCCCTGGCATCCCTGGCACCCATGGCACCCGCAGGAGCACTGCACCACCTGCGGGTGCACAGCACCGCCTGCGGTGCACGGCGCCACCCGCTGGGTGCATGGCAATACCGACGGCACAGACAACCAGTGGCAGCAAAGAAAGCACTCCACGGTGCCACATAAGTGACGGAAAGCAACCCACGGTGCTGAGCAAGGTGCTGACCATGGCTCCAGCCACGGCGCCAAGACACCGAGCCAAGGCTCCGGGCACGGACCGACCATGGCTCCTGAGCCACGGGCGCTGACTGGGCGCACCAGCCATGGCTCTGAGGTATGGCCGACCGATGGCTCCGAGCCATGGCGCCGACCAAGGCACCGAAATGGCCCGAGCCACTGCACCAACCAAGGCACCGAGCCTCAGCCCGAGGCACAGCACCAACCAAGGCATTGAGCCATGCTACCAACCACAGCTACCAAGGAAAATGCCAATGGAAATCCTGAAAGGGGGAGAAGGAAAAAGGTGGTGCCCGTGCCGGCCCCTGCATGGAAAAGGGAGAGGGGGTAGGCACGAGGGGTCGACACGATGGCAAAGGCACCCAGAGGGCACCTCACCATATGTGATCCAATCAACCCAGCTCCGGTCCAACGGCTCCGAGGCCCAGAGGTCCCAAAAACAGGAACAGAGCCACGAAAACTGGAAAGTCAAACCCCCTGCTCCATAGGAGCGACCCAAAGGTGAAACTGCTCACCAGAGCTCCAGCGAGGACAGAGATGGAGCTCGGAGTCGAGAAAGCAGCCGTTAGGGGTGGGGCTAAGAGGAACTCACCAAAGTCGGTTCGGGCCCATCGCCCCTCCAGACGACATTCCTCGTGCAGACATACCAACGGGCAACCTCGAGCGGCATGATTCTTCTTCCCCGAACGAACAAGAGGAGCTAGAGGTCAAGCAGAGCTGGATCACCAGAACCGTTAGATTTGTGCTTCAGAGGGCTGTCCTTCCCGAGCATAAGACTGTCCATAGTCAGACCCCCCGTTAATTAAAGGCGGACGGATGCAGCCCTCTGCCATCAAAACTTTCAAACTAAGTCCTCCTACCATCACCACTACCGTCTAAAGACGACTCCATTGATGGCAGGAAAGAATTTATTTTTCTTCTTCTTCGTAAAATAATAAATTACTACTTTAAAATATTAAAACATTAAGAGCTGTTGTCGTATAGACGAAAACTTCAACTCCGGCAGACGAGCGACGTTGTCATCCAAGCGCACTCAACGGTGGGAGAAAAGGAACTGAGATGGTTGGAGGGTCGACACCGAGATAGCCTACACAGGCGCGAGCTAGTCTCGTGGGGCCGCGCATGCGTGGCCCTCTCTCGGCGCCGACCCTTCTGAAAACTTTAGGCTCCCGCTTGGTCCTAGCACCTCTGGCACTATCCCACAAGTGTGAATGAGTGATGGAGACTTAGTCCAGGAAGATGCTGCAGTTCTGTGTTATGTGGGGGATGCAAAAAAGGTCTGACTCAGGATGACCCCATCATTCGAACAGGTCACTGACCACCAAGGTCAGCAATTCCCACTTGTGCATTCTGGACTGACCTGCTTAATTTGTCTGCCAAGACGTTTTGAGTGCCTGGAACATGTACTGCTGAAAGTTCTAGAACTTGCTCCAGAGCCCAATACCAAACTCTCATTGTTTCCCTGCACAGGGACTAGGAACGAGTCCCCCTTTTTTATTGATGTAATGCATGACACAGACACTGCCCATCTGTATTGGCACAGGACCTGGGGACAAGTGGGTATGGAAGGCCTGGAGCCCGTACAGAACAGCGCTCATTTCTAGAACATCTATATGCAAGATGCTCTCCACGGGGGTCCACATCCACTGTTGTCTGGTAGGGGCCCAATTGTGCGCACTAGCTCATCCCCAAAGCATCTGTTGTGAGAATCTGTAGAGGTAAGGGGATCAGGAAAGAAACCTCTAACAGTTTGCTGGGTTCCATCTGTCACAATCTCACTCAGCTGGTCAGCCCTGTACTCCCAAAGTGCCAACCTCTGAATGTATGATTTGTGTACAGTAAACAGTCAAGGTAACCCTCGTCTGTTTTGTGGGTTCAAGTCACCTTAGTCTCAAGCTCTAGAAGGATTCAAACTGATAACCTCTTGTTAGCGTACCCAATTATCAGGCTCAGATAATTCTGTCTTCGGGGGGCCAGATATCTTTGCCTATGGGCACCCAACCAGGTCTTTCAAATGAACCCTTAGAACTCAATGCAAGACTTTTATAGAACTCTATCCATTTCCCAGTTTGGTATACAATAAGCCTATACACAGTGTACTTATAACCTTTAAAAGCTCCACATAAAATACAAAGAATTGTCAAGGCACTCCAGCAGTTTCGTTTGTAAAAAAATATCTTTACTTTAAAAATATCAAAACAGAACAATAATTACAGAACAAAATATATATATCCCAACACATACAGCCTTAAAACAAACAGGAAAAAGTACAGTTCCTACAATACATACATTTAGACTGGTCTAATCTTACTCTTTTTCAGTGCTGTGATGATTCTCCCTCAGTCAGATAATAATCTCGTGTCAGTCAGAAAAATTCTTTCAGCATTTAAACACACTTCTGAGCCGGCCTTCTCATGAGGTCACTAACTCCGCCTTGGTGAATCAAACTCTATATTTTACAATACAGGGTCTCCAAATAAAATATTTAAAAAAACATATGAGATGACCTCACTAACTTTCCTTTCCACAGGTTAACTGGTCAGAACTGGTTTGTGCTCTGCTACACACACACACACACACCACACACTAACAGTCTTTTGATGTAAGTAGTAGTAAAATGTTTATTTCTGATATCAGAAACAGGATAAAACCCAATTTATCATCAGCTAATTTACAATGGGGCCCTACTGTGCAAAAAAACATCAGTTTCATTTTCAATACATATAAATACAAACACTGTACATACATAAGACACAGTACATATATAACCAAGAAAAGAAGAGGAAAAACAAATAATAAGCCATATGTGCAAACATCTCAAGTGCAACAAATCTTTAAGAACATTGCTTCCTTTACAAGCCATGATTTTATTTCATTCCAAGATATTTTATTTGTACTTGACCTCAGGTGACCTGATAATGAATTCCACAATTTTGGACCCTCATATACATAACAATGCTGGCCCTTCACTGTTCTCATAAGGGGTACCCTAAATTTTACTTCCTCTTCAGATCTCAAACCTACCTTAGCATTCCATTCCTCCAGAAACTCCACTACATATCCTGGAACTTTTTTACAATAACAGTGATAGGTTAACCATTGCACATGCATATTTCGCTGTTCTGTCAAGGATATCCAATTTAAGTTCCTGTAAAGAATGCAGTGATGTGTTTTCCGAGGTGCATCCAAGACAAAACGTACATATCTATTATAGATAACACCAAGCTTTTCTAAATTGCTCCTAACTGCCCCTCTATATATATCACCATAATCGATATGCGGAATTATCATTGAATTCACAATCCTTAACCTAACATCAAATGAAAGACAACTTCTATGCTTGTACAGTACCCCCAACGTTTTACACAATTTTTGTATCAAGTTATCAACATGAAAGTCCCAACTACAATGAGAGTCCAACCATACTCCCAAGTATTTATAGCGATCCACAGAGGCCAGGCTACACCCATCCAGTGTCTTAATATCCAACTCCACAGATACTTTTTTATTTGAAAACAACATTACCTGTGAATTTAAAACCAAACCATGTTCTGAAAAATATATTCATAATGTATTGAAACATTTCTGTAATTTTTCCTGTATATATCCACAGATTTCCCTTCAAGATACAAAATTGTATCATCTGCATACAAATGGTGCCAGACATCATTCATCAGATGTCCGACACCATTTGTATATATATTAAATAGGATGGGTCCTAGCACTGACCCCTGAGGAATACCAGAATTGACATTTAGATAACTGGACACAAAATTACTACCTAACCTAACCCTTTATTGTCTGCCATCCAGGTAGCCATGGAACCAATCCTGGGCTACCTGGCTGAGGCCTACAGATCTCAATTCTTCCATCAATACCTGATGTCCCAGAGTGTCGAAAGCCTTCAACAAGTCAATATAAATTGCTCCAATCAGAAAGCCCCTATCCATGGCTACCTGGATGTCCGTCACAACCTTAACAAGTGCAGTAGTAGTACTGTGTTGTGCCCTAAAACCTGACTGGTATTTATTGTATTTTTCATTTTTTTCAAGATAACTGTTTAATTGAGAAACCACAATTTTTTCAAAACACTTTAGAAGTAACCGAAAGCAATGATATTGGTCTATAATTCCGCATATCATTTTTCACACCTCCCTTAAACACTGGTATCACTTCTGCCTGTTTCCAGACTAGTGGGTAGGTACCAGTCTTCAATGAAAGGTTAAAGATGTCAGTCAAAACTGGTGCTATTACTGGGGCAGCAATTTTAAGCAAAAAAGATGGAATCCCATCTGGACCTTGGGCCTTATTTATATTTATTTTTAACAATTCCCGATAAACTTGGCTTGGAATAATATTTTGGAAACAAAATAATAAACCATTTTCATCTTTCTTTTCTTGATTTCTCTCTTGCTTAATTATACCAGAAAGGGGACATACATTAATCTGGGAAAACCCTATGTCAACAAACATTTTATTCAGTATAGCAGCTGCCCCATCTGAAAGTTTCAATGGGCCATTTTCTGCCATAAAGTCATTTGGCAATTCTGAGGTCTTATTTCCTTGTAAGTTTTTAACCATATTCCAGAAATCCCTAGGTTTTTTAAACTGGTCAGTTGCCATTCCAGTAAGATAGAAATCTGATTTTGCTTTCCTTATTTGTGCAATGTATAGATTACATGCTGCTCGATATTTTTCCCAAAGCACTCTCTCATTTTTTTTCTTTGCCAATCTCCATGCAGCATCCCTTTTTTACCGATAAACTCTTAACTTTGCAGTATACCAAAGGGAATTTTTTTGTTTAACTTTCCTACTTTGAATAGGTGCAAACATATCACATACAGATATAAATTCACAACAAAAATATGACCAGACACTATCTATGTCAGGAATCAGAGTTAATCGAGACCAATTTCTTGATTCCAGTTCAACCATAAAGGATGTATAATCCAAGTTTTTAAAACTGCGATAAGATTTAACTTGAGGAACTGTCAATTGCTTAGCTGTTTTCCTAACACAAAAAGTTATCTGATGATCACTAAATGAATCTGGAAGCACTCCAGCCACTGAATATTTGGTAGGATCAGAAGTAAATATCAGATCCAGAATAGTGGAGGAATTGGGAGTTTTAGCATTTAGTCTTGTAGCCATAGTAATTAACTGGGACAAACCCAATATTGTTTTTAAATCCATTATTTTGCTGGTGGGTGGCACTTTCACCCAATCTATATTCATGTCCCCCATAATCATAAGCTCATGGCTTTCCCTATAGGAAAGCAAAAGATCCTGGAGAACAAGAAACTGTTGGTCATCTCCCTTAGGGGGAAGGTAACAGCCCACCAGCAACAATGGTTTACAATGAGGGATTTTTATCTCCAGAACTACCTTTTCCATGCCTGGTGTACTAACACAATTTAAGTTCTTAATTTCCAAAACTGTGGTACCATAGACCAAAACACCCCCACCCCTTTTCCCACGATCGTGCCTCCATAATTGGTAACCAGGTACCTGTATTTTGTCATCCTGTATCTTTTATTTAACCAAGATTCAGTTATTACTATAACATCTGGTTTAAATTCCAAAATCCATTCCCTTATCGTATCAAATTTTGGAACAAAACTCCTAGCATTCAACTGAACAAACGAGAGCTTATTACTTTGTAGAATATCAACTGTATACATATTCTCATTACCTGACCCCAAGTTTAAACAAATATTACCTGGTCCTGGATTTAAATGGATATTTCCTGACATCAATAAACTCAAAACTATAAGGATTTTTAATTTTGTAACCATTCCATACTGTTTTGAAAGAAGTCTTCGAATCATAAGGCAAAAATAATATCTATAATTTGCCTCACGTTCAATTTCCATTTACCTATCAAACAGCTCAGTCTGCAAAAAGTAGAGCTTTGTATTTGAATTAGCAACTGAGCAATCGGCCTAACCTTTGTCCCCAAAATAATTAAGGGTAGGGTTTGAGGTCCCACATTGTTTGACAATTCGATTTTCCTAATTTACCTCCGTCACATTTCCATATTTAAAATTTATATTTCCAAACATGGGAAGAAGGAAAAATACCAGACATAAAACATACTATTATCAAAACATTAGTTAATGTTTTACCCATTTTGCAAAGTATGTATCTAAAGCTGAAAGAGAAAACAAAACGAATATACAGGGTATATTTAGGGACAGCAAGATAAAATCTTGCTATCACTAAAGTCTATATGTATTTTCCCCAAATAACAATATTACCCAAATTCCTATTTAAAATATAGAATTATTCAAGTAAGTCACTGTATTCAAATCAGAAGTGTATTTGACTCCTAAACCTTGTCTGGGCCCTGGGTATCTACACATCAAAGGGTATTTATGTAATTCAAGGGTTCCCTGGAAATGTATATTGGACCTTCCAGAACCGTCTGGGTCCTCCCTGGCTCAGACATCAAACCTCTTCAATGACCATTCTGGCCTCTCTTCAACACCCCTTCCCACAAGTCCTTCCCTGGCAACTATGCAAGTCAAAGGATCTCCCTGAGGGCATTATGAATGGCTAATCTTATTTCCTGGGATGAAAGCAAATTGACAAGGTAATTGCACCCCAGATCTCTGCAGCTTAAAAGACCTCCTGTCCTTTGAACTTATCCCTGGGGGGTCTTGATGTCTCAGTTCCAGTAAGACAGCCTTTTCCTTGAACTGACCCTTCCCTTCACATATTTTATATGTGAAAACCAAAATTAATACAGCACTCGAGCACTCAGAGCTGGCCGTCTACGTCACACTCCTCCCCACCTAGACTGAATTTGGGGGATCCATCCCCTACATGGGATGAGCTTTCCAAATCAGTTCACTCCTCATAGACCCTAGACAGTACATCTGAGTTCTTATTTTTGGCTCCGGCCCTATGTACGATTTTCAAATCATACCCTTGTAAAGCAAGACTCCATCTGAGCAGTCTGCCATTGTTTTTCCCCATCTGTGACAACCAAACCAGGGGGTTGTGGTCAGTCTGCACTGCAAAAGGCTGCCCATACAAGTAGGGCTCCAATTTCTTTAGGGCCCACACTAGGGCAAGACACTCCTTTTCCACTGTGGAATATGCTTGTTCCCTGGGGAGCAGCTTTTGGCTCAGGTAGGCTATCGGGTGGTCCCTCCCTTCGCTGGATGTCTGGCTTAGTACTGCCCCAATACCCACATCTGAGGCATCCGTCTGAACTACAAAAGTTTTGCTATAGTCCGGACTTGTCAAAACAGGAGCACTGCACAGTGCCTCCTTCAGTTTGGTAAAGGCTTCCTCACAGGCTGGACCCCAGGTGATTTTCCTTAGCATTTTTTTCTTTGTTAGGTCAGATAGGGGAGCAGCCAGGGCACTGTAATTTGGTACAAATTTTCTGTAGTACCCTGCTGTCCTGAGAAAACTCCTGACCTGCTTCTGAGTTTCTGGTCTGGGCCATGCCTGTATTACCTCTATTTTTATCTGGTTAGGATGGAGCTGCCCCAGGCCTACCACATCCCCAAGGTATGCCACTTCTCCCATGGCCACCTAGCACTTCTCGGCTTTGACAGTGAGCCCGGCCCTCTGTATCCTGCCCAGCACTTCCCTAAGGTGTGACAGGTGTTCCTCCCAGCTAGTATTGAAGATGGCAGTGTCATCCAGGTACGCCACAGCATACTCCTCAGCACCATTTAACACCTGGTTCACCAGCCTTTGGAAAGTGGCTGGGTTGTTCTTCATTCCGAAAGGCATTACTTTGAACTCAAAGAAGCCTATCGGAGTGATGAAGGCCAACCTCTCCCTAGCTCTGTCCGTCCATTCTACCTGCCAATACCCCTTGGTCAAGTCAATGGTCGTAAGGTAGGTCGCCCCCCCCAACTTGTCCAGGAGTTCGTCCGTCCAGGGCATCAGGTGGGCGTCTGACTTCGTGACTGCATTTAGTCTACGATAGTCTACACAGAAATGAGTCAAGCCATCTGGCTTGGGTACAAGGACTACGGGTGAGGCCCAGGGACTGTGGGATATCTGGATTACCCCTAAATCCAGCATCTCCTCCACTTCCCTTCTAATATCCTTTTGGACAGCCTCTGACACCCGATATGCTGGCTGCCGTATGGGCGTCTGTGTCCCTGTCTCCACATCGTGTGTTGCTAAGGGGTTAGTCCAGGCTTGCGCTAAACAAGGGGCAAAGTCTGCTAAAACCTCCCTCACTTTCTGGATCTGGCCTGAGGTCAGCTGGGGAGACAATTTTACTGCCTCCACAGAGGACTACCGCTTACTCTCTTCCAGCAAGTCCAGAAGGGGATCTCCTTCATCCGTTCCCTCCTCATGACTACACACTGCAACACCATGTCAGCCCTATTTGCATATGGCTTCATCATGTTGACATGGTACCTCCTTTCTGTCTACAGTCAGGTAACTCCACAATGTAGTTTACGCCATTTACCTTCCTAACCACTTTGTACGGTTCTGCCCACTCAGCTTGCAGCTCATCTTTCTGGACTGGAATAAGGACCATGACTTCCTGACCCACCATGTACCAGCGAGCTCTGGCTCTGCAGTCGTACCATACTTTTTGTTTCTGTTGGGCAGCTGCCAGGTTGCTCTGGGCTGTCCCCATAAGCTCCTTCAGCCTTTCCCTAAACCTTAGGATGTAAACCAGAATGGGCATTCCCTGGGTGGCGTGCTTGCCTTCCCAGTCCTCCTGAATCAAGTCTAGGGGCCCACGTACCGGCATCCATACAGGAGCTCGAAGGGGGAAAATCCTGTTGACTCTTAGGGAACCTCCCTGTATGCGAACAACAGGTGGGGAAGGTATTTCTCCCAGTCCCTCCCATGCCATTCAGCGAACACTCGGAGCATTGACTTTAGGGTACCATTGAAGCATTCCACAAGCCCATTGGCTTGTGGGTGATATGGTGTCGTGCATCTCTGCACCACCCCACACTTCTTCCATAGACATTTCATTAGGTCCGACATAAAGGAACCCCCTCGATCAGTGATTGCCTCCTGCTGAAACCCAACATGGGAGAAAATCTTTGTCTGTCCTCGGTGAGCAAAGGGCGACTGCCTCAGGGTACCAGATGGCATAATCCACCACAGTTAGGATGAACCTTTTCCCTGAGGAGCTGGGGTATTTAAAGGCCTCACAATATCCATTCCCACCCTCTGGAATGGCTCCTCCACCATGGGCAAGGGAATCAGGGTGGCTTGGGTTTTCTGGCCTGCCTTCCCTATTTCTTGGCACTGATGACAAGACCTGCAATACTCCTTCACCTGCTGGGTGAAGTTAGGCCAGTAGAAATTCTGGGCCAACTGCTGCATAGTTCGATGCGATTCCAGATGACCAGATAAGGGAATATCAGTGGCAACTGCTCACAATATCCCTGGGAACGACAAGCTGCCTGCCTAGCATCCCTCCCACTGTCTATACTGCCTGTGTATACATAAGTCCATTTTCCCAATAAACCCTATGTCTGCCGTCACCTCCCTGTGCACCGTCCGAGTCTGCCCAAGCCCTCAGCTTCTCTAAACTAGGGTCACTTCTCTGAGCAGCTGCGAACCCCTCACACCTTCCCAAGGCATGGGACAGGTCCCCTTCAGTCGCTAAATTAGGGTCCCTAGCACTAGCATCAGGGCCCACAGGATCACTGTCAATCCCTACCCTCTGACAAGGGGTCACCCCTCCCTCCCTCTTTGGAGTAACCCTCTGTAGCTATGTGGTTATTTGCTACTGGGGAAATTTCTACCCTCTTTTTATCAGTCTCCCCCTCTGGAGAAGAGGCTGGGGAACCAGCCTCTCAGTATCTTCCCCAATGGCTTCTGGGGGGCTCAGGGAAAGTACAGTTACGTAGGAATTTACCATAACATTAGATCTTTGAGAGAGGCTCTTGCAGTAGTAATTACATATAGGACTGACGCCAGCCGTGCAGGACCCCAGAGAAAAATTTCTAGCTAGCAGTCCCTGGCGAGGGACTGCCCCCACATCAGGTGACTGACGTCAGGAGACGTCGGTATAAAGGGGTGGTCCCGGACACCCACCTTCCAGTTCTTTCCCACCACAGGCCAAAAGAGGCCAGACGAGAGAGAAGCGGATATTTCTCTATATGGAAAAGGAGCTGAAAAAGCCTAGGGGGATGGAGGGCGGGAAGGTATTACCCACTGCAAGAGACTCTCTCGAAGATCTACTGTTATGGTAAGTTCTTACGTAACTGTACTATCTTACTTTGAGAGGGCTCTTGCAGTAGGTAATTACATATAGGACTGAACTGCACAGTCTGGAATAAAGAAAGGCACCGGGAGGAGGAAACTACTCCAAGAAGTAGTTCTAGCCGCAAGCCTCAAGACAGGAGGCCTTGCAAAACAAGCTAGCTCAGCCTGCTCTACGGCGGTAGAGGCAACATCCAAACTGTAGTGTTTCGTAAAGGTATGAACGGAAGTCCAGGTGGCGGCAGCGCATATGTCTGCCACAGACACATTCTTGAAACAAGCTACTCCTCTTCTGGAGTGGCCTCTGACTTGACCCAGGAAGGTCTTGTGGTACTTGTCATAACAGAAAGTGATGCAATGAGCCAACCACTTAGACAGGCATTGCTTGGAAACAGCATTGCCTTCCCTTTCATGAGCAAAAGAGATGAACAACTGATCAGTCTTTCTGGGATCCTTCGTCCTGTTGGTGTAGTATCTCAGAATCCGATGAACATCCATAGTATGGAGTAAATATTCCCCTTGGTTAGAGTACTGCGTAAAAAAGGCAGGTAGCTCGATGGACTGATTTAAGGTAGACTCTGCTACTACTTTAGGTAGAAACTTAGGATTCATGCGAAGAGCAACTCATTCCTTGTGAAAAATCAAGTAGGGATTTTACACATCAGGGCCTGGAGCCCGGAGATTCTTCGAGTCGAAGTAATGGCCACTAAGAAGAGCATCTTCCATTTAAAGAAACTTCAAATCTGCAGAAGCTGCAGGTTAGAAGGGAGGAAGGGTAAGTTTCTCAAGAACAAAATTCAAGTCCCAAGGAGGGACAGGAGTACAGATGGGGGCCTCAGATGGAGGACCTCTAAGAAAGGTCTTAGAGACCTCCAGTTGAGCTTAAAACTTTGTCTGTGAAGGGAACATGATAGGCTGAGATGGCCATGTGAACCTTCAAAGAGGAATGGCTGAGACCCAGGTCGAACAGATGATAAAATACTCCAGCAGAAGCCTCGCTGAACAGGGAGAAAGGCTCCATCGCTCTTGGAGGTGGCCCAAATAGTGAATCTTTTCCACTATGGCATAAGTGGATCTGTGGAGGGTTTTCGCCTCCACTAAAATCTCCGCCACTTTGGGAGACACACCAAACGGATTGGGCTAGGTCTGCAGGAGCCATGCATGCAGTTGAAGGATCTGAGGCCTGATGGACCAGGGTCCCCTGATCCTGGGTCCACAAACCTCAAGATAGAGGAAGAGGAAGAGGAGGATCCTCTGAATACTGTTGTAGAAGAGAGAACCAGATTTGCCTGGGCCAGGAAAGAAGCGATCAGAATCATTCTCACTCCTTCTGAAGCTAGTTTCTGCAAGACTCATGGGATAAGAGGAATTGGGGGAAAGGCATAGATGAATCTGTCCTTCCAGTCTAGAGACAGAGCGTCGCTCCAGAAAGCGCCTCGCTCTGGAACAAGCGAGCAGAAGGTGGGAAGTTTTGCATTTTGGGGGGATGCAAACAGGTCTACCTGTGGTGTTCCCCAAAGTTGGAAGATATTGTCTAGGACCCCTTGGTCCAGTTCCCACTCATCAGTCAGAGCAGAAGAGCAACTCAGCCTGTCTGCCAGGGTGTTGTTGACTCCTTGAACGTGAATCGCTGTGAGGTGAAGGTCGTGTTGTGTTGCCCAATCCCAAACCCTCATTGCCTCCCTGCATAGAGGGTAGGACCGAGTTCCTCCCTGCTTGCTGATGTACCACACTATGCACATGTTGTCCGTCTGGACGGCTAGGTGGCCAGGAAGGATGTACTGGTTAAGGGCCTGGAGAGCGCATAATACTGCCCAAGCTGCTACTATTGATGTGAAGAGCTCATTCTAGCCTGGACCAAGAGCCCTGGGTCCGATGAGGGCTAGATGGGCTCCCCAACCTTGCCTGAGGCATCTGTGGTTAGAGTCTGGAGGGGGATGAAAGAAAGGGACCCCCGAACAGGTTCTTCGAACCATCCACCATTGCAAGTCTCACATCATCGGGCGAGAGATCAGACCTGAGTGATCTAGGGTTATCCACTAGTTCATCCCACTGAGAGCGAGAGTCCACTGAGAGATCCTCATGTGAGTTGAGCACGAGGGACCGTTGGCATAGCAGCCGCCATGAGCCCGAGAAGGCGAAGGACCGACCTCACCGAGACCATCCTGCGGTCGGATAACAGACATATCTGGGTCTGAAGGGAGGCCGCCCTGTCCGGAGGCAGGAAGGCCTTGCCCATGGTCATATCGAGGATCGCCCCAATGAACTGTAGCCTCTGGGAAGGGTCCAGATGAGACTTGGAATGGTTGATGGTAATACCCAGGCAGGCAAAAACCTGCTGGGTGAGGGAGAGGAAATGCAGGAGTTCCTCCCTGGACGAGGCCGCCAGGAGCCAGTCGTCCAGGTAAGGGAACACCTGTACTCCCTTGGTACGCAGGTGGGCCGCCACCACTGCCAGACATTTGGTAAATACTCGGGGGGCTGAGGATAGACCAAACGGGAGTGCCTTGAACTGGTAGTGGTCCTCCTGGAACGCAAAACGAAGGTATTTGCGATGGGATGGGCGAATGGGAATGTGCAGATAGGCATCCTGCATATCCAGGGCACAAAGCCATTGACCCGGCCGGAGGAGGGGCAGAAGGCTCTGCAGAGAGCATCCTGAACCTTTTGTACTCTACATAAAGATTCAGGGAAAAGAAATGGGAATAGTAACCCATCCCCTGAAGGTGAAGGGGGACGGGCTCTATCGCTTGCTTGAGCAGAAGAGCTGAGATTTCCTCCTGGACCAAAGGAAGGTGTTCATGGAATACGACAACTTCAGAGGGGTGGCGGGTGGTTTCTGAAGAACTCTATGGAGTATCCTTCTATGAGCTGGAGCACCCAAGAACTGCGGGTTATCCTCTCCCATCCCAGAAGGTGGAGGGAACCTCCTCTACTGGTTCCTCCGGGAGTCCGGAGGCAGAGGAGAGAAAGGAGTCAGGTGGTGGGGCAGCCTGCAGCTGAAGCACCCGCTGCTTTTTTGGGCGGGGACCCGATGTTTTGTGGCCCGCCTTCCCTGGGGTTTTGCCTTTGGCCGATTCTGTCTGCGAAAGGGATGGTGCTTCTGCTGATAGAGACGGTACATGGAATCAACTGATTTCAGAGCCGTCCACTTCTCCTGCAAATCGGTAATGATGTCCTTGACATCACCCCTGAAAAGCACTGACCCCTGGAAAGGTGCTTCCTGGATAGCAGATTGCACCTCCGGGACCAGACCTGACACGTGGAGCCAAGCATGACGCCGTAAGCCTACGGCAAAAGCTGAGCTCCGCACAGCAGTGTCCACTGCGTCATATGTCGCACGTAGCATGTGGCGACTGGCCGAATGAGCAGAGCGGACGAGATCAGCCAACCCCGCTTGACTTGGGAGTCAGGCAAGGAGTCCAGCTTGGCTTCCACCTGAGTAAGGATGGCCTTCTGCAGTCCCCATGTGGCAGACATAGTTCAGGCCCTAATCCCAGTGGTGGAGGAAGCGTAAATCTTTCTCCGCACTGGTCCAGAAGGCGAGATTCCTTATCAGGAGGTGTCGAGCTAAGATGTTTAGGGTTCACCAAGCGGCCGTGGCGGCACTAATCACGACCGAGTTGGCACGAGGGTGAGAATCCAGGAAATCAACACCCTCTGGAGCCTGATATAGCCTGTTCGACTTCCTAGGAAGTGGGGCTAAGGCCGACAGCTGTTTCCATATTGTGGTGACAAGGTCGGCATGAGGCTGTATCCAGGGTGGCACTAGTGTGGGAGCTGTCACAGGCAGATCCAGATGTTCAGCGAGTTTCAGACGCTGAGGATCTGGTTCCAAAGAGCGCCACTGATGGACCTCCTGGATTTTTCTAAGCAACTCAGTAAAAGAAGGATCCTCCAGAGGAGACTTCGGAGGAGTCCTTAGCCCGTGGCTTCGACGGAGAGTGAGGCTCGTCGTCTCTCTCGGAGCAGTCATCGGAAGAGTCCGAGGAATCGAGAGTGAAGAGGAGGAAGAAGAAGAGTAAGACTCCTTTCCCGACACGGGGAGGAACGGGTCCCTTGGTAGTCCCGTCGGGACGATATCCTGCCCCTCTCTGGACCCAGACGGAAGAACCCTGGAGTCCGGAGGTAGTGAGGAAGTGTGCCGCCTGGGGCTACTGGGAACCTGGGATGACACTGTCGCTGGAAGGTGGCTCACGACCTTTGGTGAGCTGATCCTGGCCTCAGCCCACCAGGAGGCCAGAGTCTCCTGCAGGTCCACCGGCGGCCGCGAGGGCGGTGGAGGAGGAGGAGGTGGGGGATAGGAATATGGGCTATACCCATATGGAGCATATCCAAAACCCGGCTGTGGGTAACCCGGCGTTGGGTATTGAGACGTCGAGTACTGCGACGTCGGGAAGCCCGGCATCGGGTACTGCAGCGTTGGATATAGCGTTCCCGGGTACACCGGTGTCAAAAAAGATGGTGGGTATCCAGAAGCCGGGGGGGGCTGCCTGCGAGACAGCCTGGCTGGAACCTCGTGGGGGTCCAGATGGACAGCCCGAGGGAGGGCCCGATGGGAGCAGGAAATCTCCCTGAGTCGGGTAAGGCCGACGTCAGGGCCGACGGTGGAGACCCTGACGCCAGAGGTACCGATGTCAGAGGGGCTGGTGGAGCCAGCGTTCGGGGAGCCGATGTCAGGTCCATCGCTCCAGATGGAGGAGGGACTAATGGAAGCAAAAAATCCCCAGCTGCGCCCGGGGACGGAGGGGAAAAGTCCCCAGGGTCAGGATGGGGGGACTCTGGTTCCCCAGACGGCAGCGAAGGCTGTAGTGAACCGGGAACGGCGGACGTTGGAGGTCTGTCATCGGTTCCCTCGCTGGCCGGACGTTGGAAGAGCTGACGTGAGGCGTAGAGGCGAGCTCTCGGCGGGCACCGGAGGAGCCGACGTCCGACTTACAAGAGCCCTCACCGGAGACAGGTCGAGAGGAAGGGTCAGCCTGGTCCAGTGGGGAAGAAGCCGTGCGTCACCCCGGAGGGTCAGATGTCTTACCAGCCCTCTCTGGGCGGACGTCAGAGTAGCCGACGCCCGGCTTACTGGAGTCGCCCATGATGGTAGGCCACAAGCCTGTGGTCAAACCAGGAGTGGAGGCTTCCAACTGCCCAGGAGGTGCCCGCAAGGCTCGAGCGTGAGCCAGATAGGGTGGGCTGACGCCGCCTCAGCGAGGGAGCGATCCCAAGGGATGTTACTTGTGTGCCCACGACCTCGAAGGAGACGGGTGGAGGAGCCTTTGTCCCGTACTTTCTCCTTGTCCTTCTTCTTCGATGGCCTTCAGGAAGCGGACACCTGCCTTTACTTTTTAAGCTCTCTTCATAGAGCTCATCTTTTTAAGAATATGGGCCTCCAGGATTGCTGCCTCTTTTTCGGATGGCCGCTAAAGCTAAGGCATTGCTGGCACTCTCGACTTGATGATTTGGTCCTAGGCAGAACAGAGCTGAAAGTGGCCGTCCTCAGCGGTAGTTAGGCACCGTATCAAAATCGCACTTGTTCTTGTGCTCGAGGGTTAGGACCACATACACCGACATTAGTACTGACGTCAAAAAAATAAGATTTTTCGCAAAAACGATGAAAGTAGGGCTGACGGTAACGCAACTTTTCCACAAGGTGCTGCACGAGCTAACGGCGGAAAGAACTAGAAGGCAGGCATCCGGGACCACCCTTTATACCGACGCCTCCTGACGCCGGTCACCTGATCGGGCGTCCCCGCCAGGACTGATAGCTAGAAATTTTCCGTGGGGTCCTGCCGGCATCAGTCCTATATGTAATTACCTAATGCAAGAGCCCTCTCGAAGTAAGATCTACAATTTTCCCTGGCCGCTTGGCTACGGGTAACTGCACATACCACCCCCTGCTGGAGATTGTTACCCAGGATCACATCCACTGCTAATGTGTTAGTTACAGCCACCTGTTGCACAGTTCCCCCTGTTTCACCCCAGTCCAGGAGAACACTGGCCAGGGGCAATGTTTTCTGTTTACCAAGAAACCCTTGTACAGTTATGTATTTGTTGGGTATAAGCTGACCAGGCTGTACCAGATCCCATTTTACCAATGTCAGGGATGCCCCTGTGTCCCTTAACCCCTGCGTCTGTATGCCATTTACCATGACTGGGTGCATGTGTTCCCTCATGTTCACTGGCATGCTTCCAGGGACACACAAACAACCCACTTCCTTTCTGGTACCACTTTGGTATTATTGTTTGCCCTTCTTGGACACTGGCAATGTGCCCAGTTTTTTACATAACCAACAAACATTTTCTTACTAGAGAAATCTTTCTCTGAAACCTGGGGTTAACTGGTTTCATGGAGGCAGTGAGGGTTTTAGCTGACCTGAAGGCGGCTTTCCTTTCTGCACTGCCACACTAGCCCCATTCGCTCTCAGAGCAGGTCTGCTCTTGGCATAGCGGTCCGAGAGTTCAGCAGCCTCTTGCACTGTTTTTGGATCTCAGTCCTCTAGCCAGGTTTTTAACTCTGCTGGGCATGCCCAATAAAACTGTTCTAATAAAATCACATTTTCAATTTTATCAACAGAGTTTGCCTCAATTCCTTCCCACCATTTTAAAAACTGAAATTGTTTCATGGCTAGCTCCTCATAGCTCGTATCGGGGCTTCCCTGAGCTTACAGAATTTAGCTCTGTATGATTCAGCAGTTAATTCAAACTTTTTAGTAGTGCAGCTTTTAACTTACAGGTCGCTTCCTGTAAAAAGCTTTCAGCTTAGTGTGCTATACCTGGTTAAACAACTAAATAAGAAAAAAAAACTTGCTGTAATCATCACTGTCTTTATTGTCCATGTGACCCAATGCATCCCGAGCTTTTCCAGTAAGTAGCGGGGATAGCTGGAAGCTCCAGGACTCTCTAAGAATTTTAGCCTGAATACAAACTTTTTCAAAAGAATTTAAAAAGGCGTCTATATCCTCCCTGTCAAACTCAGCTATTAATTTAGAGTTCAATTTGTAACCCAGTCCTGCAGTCCCGGTTAAACCCAAGCCACTTACCTGCCCTGGTGCCGCTGGTTGGAGTCGTAGCTTCTCCAGTTCGTGTTGCCACTGATGCTCCTCTCTCTTCTCCTCTGCAGCTCTGCATTCTCACTCTCTCTTCTCCTCTGCCTCTCGCTGGTGCTCGTGTTCCTCACGGTCTGCCTCCCTCTGTTGTCGCTCTGCCTCCAGTTCTATCTTCTGCAACTCAATGTGCAGCTTGAGTACCTCTGGATTCAGGATACTGGTGACCTTCCCCTGCTGCTGTGGCCCTTCACTGACAGTGGCCCTGCTGTCTGCCTCATCGGCTCGGGACCCCTTCACTGGCCACTAGTTCTGTCACACTCAAGGTCTGGTCCCTTTCAGTCATGGTTGGTGACTCACTGCTCTGGGTATCTGCTACCATCAGGGCCTCTATGAGGTTCTGCTTACTGGCTTTCACCCCAAATGGGACTCCCCTGTCCCCGCACAAATGCTTTAAGAAATCTACAGTGTGTTTGCTGTAGTCGGAAGACATTTTCTTCTTCTCTTACTACTAATTGACTGGCACTTCAGAAAAAAAAATAAAATGGGTGGGAACTTAACTGTAAGTCAAGGGATATAGTTCTGTTTCCTTTTGAAATAAAATACTGCCTTTCTTTTTTTCCAAGTGAGCTAAACGGTCTAAAGCTGACACACTGAACAATGAAGCTTATATCACCAAACTTTTTATGCCACCGCTGCCAACCAATCTGTCTCAAACTCGCTCAGCCGGTCAGCCCTCTACTCCCAAAGTGCCAACCTCTGAGCGTATGATTTATGTACAGTGGACAGAACAAGGTAGCCCTCTTGTCTGTTTTGTGGGTTCAAGTCACCTTAGTCTCAAGCTGTGGAGGGATTCAAACTGATAACCTCTTGTTAGCGAACGCAATTACCAGGCTCGGATAATTCTGTCTTCGGGGGCCAGATATCTTTGCCTCACGCACACCCAACCAGGTCTTTCAAATGAATCCTTAGAATTCTATGGAAGACTTTAGAGAACTCTATCCATTTCCCAGTTTGGTATACAATAAGCCTATACACAGTGTACTTATAACCTTTAAAAGCTCCACTTAAAATAAAAAGAATTGTCAAAGTACTCCAGCAGTTTCGTTTGTAAAAATACTTTAAAAATATCAAAACAGAACAATAATTACAGAACAATATATATATATATATAGCCCAACACATACAGCCTTAAAACAAACAGGAAAAGTACAGTTCCTACAATACATACATTTAGACTGGTCTAATCTTACTCTTTTTCAGTGCTGTGATGATTCTCCCTCAGTCAGATAATATTCTCGTGTCAGTCAGAAAACTTTTCTTGTGTCCCTCTGTCAGGTTCTTTCAGCACTTACACACACTTCTGAGCCGGCCTTCTCATGAGGTCACTAACTCCGCCTTGGTGAATCAAACTCTATATTTTACAATACAGGGTCTCCAAATAAAATATTTAAAAAAACATAGGAGATGACCTCACTGATTTTCCTCTCCACAGGTTAACTGGTCAGAACTGATTTGTGCTCTGCTACACACACACAGTCTTTTGATGTAATTCACTGTATTCAAATCAGAAGTGTGTTTGACTCCTAAACCTCATCTGGGCCCTGGGTATCTACACATCAAAGGATATTCATGTAATTCAAGGGTTCCCTGGAAATGTATATTGGACCTTCCAGAATCGTCTGGGTCCTCCCTGGCTCAGACATCAAACCTCTTCAATGTCCATTCTGGCCTCTCTTCGACACCCCTCCCCACAAGTCCTTTCCTGGCAACTATGCAAGTCAAAGGATCTCCCTGAGGGCATTATGAATTGCTAATCTTATTTCCTGGGATGAAAGCAAATTGACAAGGTAATTGCACCCCAGATCTCTGCAGTTTAAAAGACCTTCTGTCCTTTGAACTTATCCCTGGGGGGTCTTGATGTCTCAGTTCCAGTAAGACAGTCTTTTCCTTAAACTCACCCTTCCCTTCACATATTTTATATGTAATAACAAAAATTAATACAGCACTCAAGCACTCAGAGCTGGCTGTCTACATCACAACATCCATCACTTGAGCACTTTTTGCACGGAGACATGACTAGAACCATCTGTTCTAGGTTGTCTGTGGGCTGATCGGGTCCACTGCGGAATCCACATGTGCAGTATGGCCAGTGGTGTCATAACGATGGCCACTGCCATAAAGCCCAGCAGGTATAGGAATGTATTTGCTGAGACATAACGGCTGCCATGCACTAGTTGTGCTTGGCCAGCCAGGTGGTCAGCCCTGTTCAGGGGCAGGAACGCCGAGCCCTGTGCCATGTCCAAGACTGCTCTGGTGTACTGCAGTCACTGGCAGGTTGTCAGCACTGATTTGGTATTCCGACAGTCACCCCCAGAGTATCAAACAGCTGTCTGGTTTGAGCTAAGGTCTTCAGGAGCTGGTTCCTGGAATGGTCTTTCAATAGCCAGTCATCCACGTAAGGGAAAACCAAGACCTTCCCAACAAAGGGCTACTGCCACTACTGCCAAGCATTTGGTAAAGACCTGTAGCACAGAAGACAAGCCAAAGGGCAGCACTCTGAATTGGTAATGTTCTCCTGAAACATGAACCTCAAGTATTTTCTGTGAGGCTTTCCTGATTTTGATATGGACGTAATGCATCGCTCATATATCGAAGGAACATATCCAATCCTCTGCCTGCAGCAATGGGAAAAAGCCTTGCAAGGTGACCATTCTGAACTTCTTGTGCTCTGTAAAGAAAAGTAGCTCCTCAAGATCCAGGATAGGCTGCAGGTCTCCTGTCCACTTTGGGACAAGGAAGTACCAGGAGTAAAAGCCTGTGTTCCTTTGTTTTAAGAGCAAAGGTTCTATGGCCCGCTTCACAGAAAAGTCTGCACTTCCTCCAGGAGCAGAGGAAGGTGCTCTAGAGAATAATGTGTCACTAGGGGGTGATGATCATTCTGGAGATATCGCGATGGGGATGGGGATTTTATCCATAAAGGACAGGACAAGAATGTCCTTGGGTAGTGCAGAGTAAAATAAAGATGCTAGCATTATGTAAACTTTACATGTTAAATGCTGAAATGTTCTATGGTGTTAAATATTGTGGTTTGTTTTGCTGCGCAGCAATTGTTCCAAATCAGCACTTGTCCTTATGCCACTGTTTGTACACCCCCCTCCACCACCACCACCACTAGACTGGCCATCTGTGGGTTTTTGTTGTCTGAGGTTGTTATGTTTGTCTGCTGCCTGTAAAAAGGCTTAAATGACCGTGTTCCCTCCAGTACACTAGGCTGGTGCACGCCCAGGTTTAGTGACTGAACAAGAAGACAGAAATTGACTTTTATTTTCTGTTGTCTTTTATGTTAAATTGATGTGCCTCTTTTGTTAAAAAATGTAAGCTACACTACACTGAGAGCTGCAGGTGGGCATTCCTGGGGAACAAAAGCTGTAAAAAAAAGACACACTGTCACCATAAAAGGCTCACCTTAAACAGTTGGTTTGAAAGTACACTACTACAGCAGTGCTCAGAGAGGCTTTAGCAGTTCAGGTATTACACAAATACTTTGAAGAGCAGGCAGAGAAACAGACTCACAACCCATAGCAGTTTGTTCCACTTGCTCTGAGGTTTGAGGAGTGTTGTGGTTTGTTAGATAGTTCCTTAACAAAGTTCAACAGTCATAACATTTAGTGGTTTGTCTGTATTGTATAAGAACTCATAGGCACTGTATTAATGGTTCCTTACCAGTTCTCTTGAGCGGTTACTAAGGAGGCAGTCAGACCCACCTTACCCTTTTTATGTTGGCTTACATGCACGCGCAAACAACATATTGGGGTAGTATCACTTTCAGAGGTGCGTCAGTGTTGTGGCGAATGCAGGGCATGCTTTAGTAGGTGCGTCCCTCATTCTCCAATGAGCATGCATGCTAGTGCTGACACAAGTTTATGCAAAGTGCCACCAACTGGAAAGAAATGTGCCACTGCAATCAGAGACAAGCTCGTCATGCAGCAGCACAAATGACACACCTCCCCTACGTGCCTTTCCTGGTGAAACATTTCAGTAAACATGGCGGCGGCTCCTGCCATTCACCTCACAATGCTCAAAGAAGGACGACATTGGAGGTGCAATCCCCATGTCGGCATGTCAGCCACCCCCCCACACACATTGTGTAGCACACTGGGAGCTGTCCCTGTGCTGTCACTCTGAGAAAGTCGACTGCGTCAGCATGTTCCTGCCCCCGCCACACCCCCATTGTGTGGCACACTAGGAGCCCACTCCAATGTGGCCAGCATCACGCCCCCGAAAGTCATGGGGCACACTGGAAGCCCACCCCAGTGTGCCCAACATTTGTTTGATTTCACCTGTAAAGAAAGAAAACTGTTCTGTGAGGTCTGGTGTGTTTTTTTTGGTACCTGAAACAAAGAAAATGGTCTGTTGTCTGTGGCAACTCCCCGCCCCAACCCGCACCCACCCTCTGCGCACCCCACCTCTCCACACCCCATACTTGCCTCTGGAGGTCTAGCGTGCGATCTTCAGTGGAGCAGGAACATGTCTGCACTCTTCAAAGCCGTCACTAACTGAAGAAATGCCGTAAGCTGTATAATGGCATAAATGGGTGGGGGGTCAACTTAGGTGAATATTCGGCCATTTTTGAATTTTGGCTCCAAATTTTCAACATGAGGTTCTTGGGGACCCCATCTCATGGTACACATGCACTGTCATCTTATTTGGTCCCAAAAGGTCATTTCACGGTCACTACACGGAATCACCTTTCGGGACTGAGTAACAAAACGACAGTGCCACTGTTCATGAGGTGGGGTCCCAAAAAGCCTAGGTTGTGACCGGCCTAGTGGTGCTGAGGGTTGAGTTGCTGGACGCCACACCTTGTGCCACACCGGCGACCCATGTTTGGAAACGGGCATGGGCCACTGGGGGTCGGCAGGGGAAGGGAAGGATCGAGCATCCGGAGGGCTGCTCTCTTTCTCCAGGGAGGGTAAAGGAGTTTGGTCCAGCAACGCTCACCCCCTGGCGGAGGCTGGGAGACATGGCATTACACCGCATCGTAGGTGGAGCTGGGATGGATGCTTGCTTTGGCGTCAGTGTCATTGCACGCACTCCAGCTCTAGGGGCAATCCTACACAGCAAAAATCCGACAGCCCCCATGTATGAGCTGGGCTCCGTGGCCTGACCCTCCAGCCACCTTCAGTCTCACCGGTGGGCCCACTGGGGTGCATCCCCAGGTGAGGGTATGGGTCATGAGCCCAGGGCGAGCTCGTTCGTGGGGCTAGGGGTGCTGGCGGCAAAATAGCATAATAAAAAAGCCTATGTTGCAAATTTGGTGAAAATTCCAAAAATTACTGCTAGAGCGCAGCATTGCGCAGTTTCCACACACGCTTGTATGTTCGAAAATTTTTAATACTTTCACTCCCGAGTTTCAACACTGCCATTTTTTCACAATTCCTTATGAACAGTACAGCTGTCATTTTTCACATCCTGCCCAAAATGTGTTTTTGCACATGTGGTGCACAATGGCGCGGTCGCTGTGGGAAATCAACATTCGGGACAGATTAACAAAACCACAGTGACACTGTTCATGAGCGGAGGCCCCAAAATGCCTATGTTGAAAATATGGTTAAAAAAATCCCCCAGATAATTGCATTACAGGCTTGTGTTGCGCAGTTTCTATGCATGCTCGTGACCACCAATTTTTCATATTTTCACTCCAGATTTTCAACATTGCCATTTTTTTTTTTTTACACCTATCATTTTTCACATCCTGCTAGAGATGTGTTTTCACACCTGTGGTGCCAAGTGGCACAGTCATTGTCCAAAAAAAGTAGAGAGACTGACAACAGGTGTCAGGGTGTGACTTAGGATTGTCGGCTGTAATGCTCACACCATTCCACCCCCACCCTGCAGCCAGTGACAGCATTGAGGTGTGCCTTGGACTCTTGGCCCCAAAGTTCACCCTATTCTCCCATACTGCACCCATCTCAGCGTATTTCCTTATGGAATGGGGTGAGCGTAAGGCCCAAAGACCCCAAGACACAACGCGACAGCTGTCGGTGTCTGCAGGGTAGGGTGAGGTGAAGTGGCATGAGCGTTATGGTTGACGACCCAGAGACACACCCCAATGCCTGTCAGTCTCTGCAGGGTGGGTGTGTGGTTGGCGTCAGTTCAATACTTCACTGCCATTCCCATTATGCATCTCACCAACTCCTGCACTAGCAATGCCAATGCCAGCAAGACAACATTCGGCATTGACAAATGCTTGTTGTAACACTGGGAGAAAACTCAGAGCAACAGGTGCAGCTTGGGGGAGTGCATATGCACATTTGAGGTGGGTGTTGCATACAGTAAACGCTTTTTCTTCATTTTCTCCCAAAGGAAAGAGTACAATTGTTCACATTTAAAAGTGGGTGACACTGACTGATTATGGCCAGAAGCACAAAAAAGTGGTACTATGGTACTTAGCGCTGCCTGTTATCATGCCAACTTCCTGGTCTGTGACAGATATATGCAGAACGATCAAGAACGTGGTCATGCAAGCAAAACATGGACGTATAAATACAGAAATTAAAATAAGAATGCACACAATGGGGGGGCACAGCCCCCCAATGCAGTAAATATGTGAGAAGTGGCACCCGAAGTGAAAGTGTTTATAAGTGTTCAGTGGTATTCTTTTTTCAGTGTATTTTTCTGTGCTCGATGAAGCTGTAACTCAACCTCAATATTACACAACTTCATCGGAGACATCTGGGGTGGGGGGTGAAGCAACCCCACAGAAAGAATACTTACACTATTTTTTTTAACAACAAAATGCAAACTCCGTATCACACAACTTCATTGGAGCACCTGGGGGGTGTGTGGGGCACAGCACCCCCACAGAAAGAAAGAATTATATCACTAAACACAAAAACACTTTAACTTCGAGTGACAGCAACTTAACACAGTAATATTACTAACATACTATTTGCCAGCAGATTAGGCCTTACAGCCTATCGAGTCTGCTCGAACCTTAGATCCTTAGTTGGGTGCTGAGGCCCTCCCATCCCTTGTGCTCCAGAAACCCCCATCATCCATCCCCACCCCCCTGGGACAGGCCATCTGATACATCCACTTTCTGTGTCTGTCCCACCCTCTCTTGAAGCCCTCCACTGTGGATCTCTGAACCAGCTCACCAGGCAGTGCATTCCAAGGGTCCACCACCCTCTTGGTGAAAAACCTCCTCCTCTTTTCCCCCCTCACCCTTCCACCTTCCAACTTCAAACCATGCCCTCTGGTGATACCTCCCTGCTTTAGTCTAAAGATCCCCTCCATGTTTACCTCTATTTATTCCCTTGAGGTACTTGAAGACCTCAATCATGTTCCCCGGTCTCTCCTTCCTCCAATGAAAACAGGCAGAGCTCCTCAAGTCTGTCCTCATACGCAAATCCCTAGCCCTCATATCATCTTTGTTGCCCTCCTCTGTACCCTCTCCAGGAGCTGTATGTCCCTCTTCAAGTGTGGTCTCCAGTACTGTACACAGTACTCAAGGTGTGGTCTAACCAGTCCATTGTACAGCAGCAGAATCACTTCCTTGCTCCTAGAAGTGATCCCCCACATGCATCCCAACATCCTGTTTGGCCTTGCTAGCCGCTCTCCCGCACTGCTCAGAGTTATTCATACATGCATCCACCATGACCCCTAGGTCTTTTTCCCTATTGAGGCCTCCAGCACCTCCCCTCCCAGGGTGTACCTGTGTTTAGGGTTTCCCCGACCAAGATGCAGCACCTTGCACTTGGTGATATTGAAATTTAATTTCCATGTGTGAGCCCAGCTTTCCAGGATGTCCAGGTCCCCTTGCAGGGCCAACCTCCCCTCTTCTCCCTCAACTACTGCTCCCATCTTGGAGTCATCCGAAGAGACTCATTTCACACCCTATACCCTCCCTGCTGTCCGATATGTATGCATTAAACAGGATCAGACCCAGGACCGAGCCCTGCGGTACCCCACTACCAACCTCTCTAGGGTTTGAGAGCTCCCCACAGACCACTACTCTCTGGGTGAGTCCAGATAGCCAGTTTTCAATCCATCTGACCATCAAAGGGCCTACTGCTAACCCCATCAGTTTCTCCACCAGACCATTGTGGGGGACAGAGTCAAACGCCTTGCTGAAGTCCAAGAATAATACATCCATAGGCTTTCCCCTGTCCAGTTCTGATGTTACCCATTCGTAGAACTCCACAAGATTGGTTTGACATGATCTACCTGGCACAAACCCATGTTGCCGACTATCCAGACCTCCCACCTCCTCCAAGTGCACCCCAATTGTTCCTTTAGTATACTCTCCATTAATTTTCCCACCACCAAGGTCAAACTGATGGGTCTATAGTTACCTGGTACTTCCCTTGACCTCCTTTATGGATTGGCACCACATGTGCCTCTCTCCAATCCCTAGGTACCCTCCCTGTCTCAAGTGACCTGTTGAAGAGCTCCGCCGGGGTGCAGCCAGTATGTCCGCCAATTCCCATAGCACTCTCGGATGAATGCCATCCGGCCCAGGAGATTTGTCTTTCTTTAGGGCACAGCAATTGTTCTAAATCACAAACCGTTCTTATGTCATTGTTTGTAAATCTCCCTGCCCCTGACTGACCATCTGTTTAACACCATAGAACATGACATGTCGACATTTAACGTGAAGTTTACATAACGCTAGCATCTTTATTTTACTCTGCACTACCCAAGGACATTCTTATCCTATCCTTTATGTAAAGAAATCCCCATCCTCATCACATTCCTCCACACTCAAGACAAAACCAGTGGCAACAGGTTTTCCATCTCTGTCTCATGCTCCAGAGAAGGGGAGTTTAGGCTACCTCTTTCTTGTTTTTCTTCTTTGGACAGTTTCAGGCTATGTGTCTCCTAACCTGACAATACCAGCAAATCAGGGTCTCCCCCTTATCTGCCATTCTAAGTATACTTTCTATCATTTCCTTGTCCATTTCCTCCCCCTGAGAAGGGGGTCTTATACAACCCTGTGCGGATTGTGGTGCCATTGCCTGCCTCCAAATTGACCCACAGTGCTTCTTCTCCGCTTACCCTTTTGTTCTGTTGTTTCATTCTTCCTTATGTAGAGAGCTACTACTCCTCCTCTTTACCCTCCCTGTCCCTCCTGTAGATAGTGTATCCTGGTATGTTTATGTCCCAGTCATGGTTCTGTGTGTACCATGTTTCTGTGACTCACACAATAGCCAGATGTTCCTCCCATCAAGGCCACTAATTCAGGAAGCTTTGTTACCCAGACTACGGGCATTGGTACTCATCGCTTCCATTTTTGATGGCTTTTACCTTCTGTAGCAGCATCCCCACTGACCTTTCTACCTTGGTCTTTTTTCATTTAGTACCCTGTTTTGTAGGGGAGACTGGGATTTTCCTGCTGCTTATCAGTGCCCTCTAACTAGTTTAAAAGCTTGCCAATGAAGCTATTTAAACTGATTGCCCAAAAGACTTGTTCCTTCCTGACAGATGCAGACCATCCTGCCAGTATAGGCTGGTGTCCCTCCAGGTGGAATCCCAGTCCCCAATGAAGCCAAACCCCTGTGCTCCACACCATTTTTTCAACCATTCATTAAACTGCACGGTGCAAAGTACCCTCGCCTCACCCATGCCACTAACCGGCAGCACCTCTGAAAAGGATACCATGTGTGCTACTTGTCTTAGGCCCCTCTCCAACTCTACAAAGTCTTTCTGCACTGCTCTAATCTCATGATGACCCAAGTCATTTGTCCCTAGGTGGACAATGACGTCCAGCTCAGACTCCCATGCAACTGTTTTCGTCATCCTAAGGATGCGCTTCCTGTCCTCCAAGCCATGGCACCAGGCAGGCACATTACTTCAGTTTTCCGTGCTCCCCCCAGTTCTATCCCCCTAATAATTGAGTCCCCCACCAGGAGTTGCTTCCTTTCCCTGTGGTGCCCTCTGCCTCTTTCCTGAGGGCCTCCCTTGTGATAGTTGTTTTCCACCTCTTTAGCCTCCTCTGTGGGTGCATCCATAGCGGAACTATGCTCCCAGAATGGTGTATGAATTGTGGAGTGAACAACTGACTGGGTGTGCCTTTGTTCCACCACCTTACCCTCCCTGAGCCCACTGTGGTCCAACTGCTGTACTTTCTTCGCAACCTCTGAGGTAGTGGTGGTGGCTCTGGTGCTCCTTGTATGGGGGAGGTTCCCTTACTACTGTCCAGTGCAGCCTGAAGACAGGCAACTTCCTCCCTCAAGGCAGAGAGTTGTCTGCAAACAGGGCAGCATCTCAGCCTCCAGAAAGACTCCCGGAAGACTGCTGCCCCACAGCCTTTACACTGCACTACTCCCCACATGTCTGTCTACTTCAGGTTTTTTTTTTTTGTGTGTGTGTGTGTGATTGGTTTGTTATATAGAAGTATATACTGTATATATTATATAATGTGTATGCTTATGTTGTCAGTGCAGTGTGCTAGAGAGGATATAGACAGTGATATGCACCTTGCCCTCTTGAGGAAATGATGTCAGAACCCCCGTATAAAGGAACTTATTTCAGGGGTGGTAAGAGGTGGGGTTGGTTTGGCTTCAAACTGTGCCCTCACTGAAACACCGGCTAAAAGCTCTGACCTACCGCTGCGATGAGCCTTCCTGTCAGCAAGATGCCCTACATGACAATTTGACAGAGAAAATACCCTGCTAATTAAACAGAGAAAGATCCAAACATCCAAGTTAGACACAGGTAAACCTCCCCAGCCCCAAAACAGCCTGGTGACTTGTGCTCTGAAAGCAGTCAGCCCCAAAACACGTCAGCTGCACACAAGGACAGACACAGTAAACAGTATTGAGTCGCTGTGGGTTTAAACTCTTCCTGCACTGAAAATCTTAACAATTGTAACAAAAGTAAAGCAAGCTCCACCTCCCTCTGTTGATTGAAAGACTGCCTTTTCTGATAATACTAAGTTCCTTATTTCACCCTTCAGTTAGAAGTATCCTCCACATAAAGAATATTAACTTTCCTAAGGAATCTGCTTCAAACCAAAGACAACTGTAAATTTTAAGGTTCACCTTCCTCTGTTGTAAGCACAACTCGCTTTCTTGCAAAACCTAAGTCCACTGTTGCAGCTTCCAGCCAGAGGTAGCTTCACCTGAAGGGGATACATCCCAGTATCCCCCCTAGCCTTCCCTGCCTTCTCACATTGCTTGCTTACTTTTAGGTCTTCTGATAACTACCCCGTGTTCCCTTTCCATTTTTGTTGTTTTAGTACACCCCATTGTGTACTCTTCCTTGGTTTTTGTTTCCCAGGTGCATTACTTTGCACTCTTTGCATTGAATCTAAGCTGCCATACATTTGACCATTCCTCCAGCCTTGCCAAGTCCCTTCTCATCCTTTCCACCTCCTCCCTTGTGTATCAACCCTGTTGCAGATCTTTGTGTCGTCTGCAAAGAGGCATACATTTCCCTCCAGTCGCTCCGAAATGTCACTTATAAAGACATTAAAAAGGACCAGTCCCAGTACTGAACCCTGCAGTACCCTGCTAGTAACCCCCCTTTCTTCAGAGTGGACTCTGTTTACTATTACCCTCTGTGCCCTGTTGTTCAGCCAGTTTTTTACCCAGGCTACCACCCTGGGACCCACTCCTAGGCTGGCTAACTTGTTTATTAATCTTTTGTGTGGGACTGTGTCAAATGCCTTGCTAAACTCCAGGTAGGCCATGTCCACAGACCCTCCCTGGTCTACTACTTTGGTCACCCAGTCAAAGAAATCTATTAGATTCATCTGACATGACCTTCCTGCTGTGAATCCATGCTGTATTGGGTCCTGTGCCCTGCCGGCCTCTAGGTACTCAACAATTCTTTCTTTCAGAAGTGATTCCATCATTTTCCCTACCACTGCAGTCAAACTAACAGGTCTGTAGTTTCCTGCCTCTGCACTGCTTCCACTTTTGTAAAGGGGTATCACATCCGCCCTCCTCCAGTCCTCAGGTACCACACCATCCTCCCATGATTTGTTAAAAAGGCTAGTCGGTAGTGTCACTAGTTCTCCCCTTAGTTCTTTTAGAATTCTGGATGAATCTATCAGGCCCCATTGCTTTGTCCACTTTCAGTTTTAGTTCTTCAGAACCCTTTCTTCTGTAATGGACTGGAATCGACCCCATCCAGAGTGCTTCTATTGATTGGATTAGGTATCTCCCCTCCTCTTCTTTTGTGAATACGGAGCAGAAGAATTCATTCGGTATCCCTGCTTTTCACTGTCACCCTCTGCCCACCAACCTCCCTTTATTAAGCCTCACTATCCCTCCCTTGGTCATTGTTAGCTCCTAATGTACCTATAAAGGTATTATCCCTTCTTACCCAGTTGCTATCTTTTCCTTGGTTTGGGCCTTTGCTATTCTGACTGCCTTCCCCACTTTAAGTTGTACAGTTCTCCGTTCTTCTCCTTCTGAGTTTCCTTATACTTTCTGAATGCTATCTTTTTCTCCCTAAGCTTCACCGCCACCTCTTTTGAGAACCACAGTGTTTTTTTCCTTCCTTTTAATATATTTGCTTCACACAAAGGCTTGTTGCCTCTGTGATGGAAGTTCTGATGTGTCCCCATTGTTCTTCCACCCCTCATCCTTGCCCGTTTGCTAGTGCTTTTCTGAGGCACTCTCCAATTTTACCAAAGTCAGCCCTCCTAAAGTCCAGTACCCTCACTTTTGGTTGGCATGACTATGACTGTGTTTATCATGAAGCACACTGTTTGGGGGTCACTTGTTCCCAGATGGCTACCCACTTCTAAATCTGAGATCCTCTCTCCATCCCCATTTGAGAGTACCAGGTCTAAGATAGCTCCCTCCTGAGTGGGTTCCAACACTAGCTGTTGGAGGCATGCCCCCTGTAGGGCATCTAGAAAGACCCTGCTCTTATATGTGGTTGCAGAAAAGGTGCTCCAGTTAACATCTGGCATATTCAGGTCCACCATCAACAATATCTCCCCCTTTTCTGCCATCCTAAGGATGCCTTCTATCATTTCCTTGTCCATTTCCTCCTCCTGAGATGGAAGTCTGTATACAACCCCGTGCAGACTGTGGTGCTATTTCCTGTCTCCAAGGTGATCCACAGTGCCTCCTCTCCTCCCCGTTTACCCTTTAGTTCCGTTGTTTGATCCCTCAACTTACGTAGAGAGCTACTCCTCCTCCTCCTCTTCTACCCTCCCTGTCCCTCCTGCATATTGGTGCGAGTGTCTCTTTAAATGTTAAAAAGTAAGCTACACTCCACAGGGAGCTGCAGGTGGTTTCCTGGGAAGCAAAAGCTGTAAAAAGACACAAGTAACTATAAAAGGCTCACCTAAAACAACAGGTTTCAAAGTAAACTTCTACAGCAGTACTCTGTGAGAGACTTCAGCAGTTCAGGTGTTATACAAATACTTTGAAGAGCAGACAGAGAAATACTCACAGCCCAGAGCAGTTTGTTCCACTTGCTCCGAGGTTTGAGGAGTGCTGTGGTTTGTTAGATAGTTCCTTAAAAGCTGAACAGTCATAACATTTAGTGGTTTGTCAGTATTGTAAAAAAAAAAAAAAAACAAAGGCACTGTATTAATGGTTCCTTACCTGTTCTGCTGAGCTGTTACTAAAAAGGCAACTGGCCCCACCCTGCCCTTTTTACGGGTGCAGGGGTGGAGCCCTGCAGATGTCTTTGTCACTTGGGGAAAAAAGGGCACTTCAGAATCCTTCCAAAGCACAATTTTGGAGCCGAACCAAAATCCTTCCACTACCTAAAATCATGTTGGGGATGGGGAAGAGAAAGAGTTCCTTTCCTATATGTAGCATTCTCCTGCCAGCTCAAGTTACAATCAGTGGAGTAAACAAAACAGGCAGCTTGTTTTAGTCTGATTTGTCTGAAGCTGAGAACCTAGCTACACTGCAAAGAACAAACTATAACTCCATTTAGGAGCTGGAAACTTGTAAGGCATAATATTGTAGAGAGGCCATTTTCTACAAAGAGTTTCTATTTTTTTTTCCTTATTGGCATTAAGCAGAGAATTGCAGGATTCCATTAAAAGTGTAGTAATTTTATAACCAGAGGGAGTGAGATACAACTGAATTTGCTTGATTGTTGGGATTGAGACCTAGGATTTGGAAGGATATTTTGCAACATTTTAAAAGTGTCCTGCTGGCTGAGAAGTTAAGTTTTTTCCTGGTTTCACTGAAAGATTTTGTGTATTGAATCAGACATAGCAGACTGCCCATATTGAAAGGCCTGCTTACATCACAGGTATCACTAGTCAATCAATTGGCTTAATTCTTAAGATTTTCAGTGCAGGAAGAGTGTAAAGCACAGCTGACTTATTTTGGGACTGACTGTTTTCAGAGCACAAACCACCAGGCTGTTTTGGGGCTGGGGAGGTTTACCTGTGTCTGACTTGGATGTCTGGATTTTTCTGTTTGATTAGCAGGGAATTTTCTGTCAAATTGTTGTGTAGGGCATCTTGCTGACAGGAAGGCACTCATCGCAGCGCTTGGGTCAGAGCTTTAGCTGATTGTTTTGTGAGGGCACAGTTTAGGCCAACTCCTTCCCACCCCTCACCCCACCCACCCCCTGGAAATAGTTCCTTTATACCTGGGGTTCTGACATCATTTCTCAAGAGTCAAGGTATATCACTGTCATATCCTCTAGCACACTGCACTGACAATATAAGCATACACATTGTATAATATATATATTTCACATAACAAACCAATCACACACACACACACAAAAAGAAAAAGTAGATAAACATGGGGGAATAGTACAATGTAATGGCTGTGGGGAGCAGTCTTCCGGGAGTCTTTCTGAGGCTGAGATGCTGCCCTATTTGCAGACAACTCCTGCCCTGAGGGAGGAAGTTGCCTTGCCTTCAGGCCATGCTGGACAGTAGTAAGGGAACCTTCCCCAGGCCACACTGACGGTAGAAAGGGAACCTCCCCCATCCAGGGAGCACACCAGAGCCATCACTACTACCTCAGAGGTTGCGAAGAAAGCACAGCAGTTGGACCACAGTGGGCTCAGGAAGGGTGAGGATGGTGGAACAGAGGTACACCCAGTCAGTTGTTCCACTTCACAATCCATACACCATTCTGGGGGAGCATAGCTCCCCATGGATGCACCCGAGAGGAGACTAAGGAGGCTGAGGACAGCTGTCACAAGGAGGCCCACAGGAAGGAGACAGAGGACACCACAAGGAAAGGAAGCAGCTCCTGGTGGGGAACTCAATTATTAGGAGATAGAACTGGGGGAGCAGGGAAAACTGAAGCAAGGTGCCTGCCTGGTGCCATGGCTTGAGGGACAGGAAGCGCCTCAGGATCACGAGAACAGCTGCACGGGAGTTCGAGCTGGACGCCATTGTCCACCTAGGGACAAATGACTTGGCTCATCATGAGATTAGAGCAGTGCAGAAGGACTTTGTAGAATTGGGAGAGGCCTAAGACAAGTAGCCACACAGTATCCTTCTCAGAGGTGCTGCCTGTCAATGACATGAGTGAGGCGAGGGTACTTTGCACCATGCAGTTTAATGAATGGTTGAAAATGGTGGAGCACAGGGTTTGGCTTCATTGGGGACTGGGGTTCCACCTGGAAGGACACCAGCCTATACTGGCAGGATGGTCTGCATCTGTCCAGGAAGGGAACAAGTCTTTGAGCAATCGGGTTTAAATGCTTCATTGGCAAGCTTTTAAACTAGTCAAGGGGAGGCACTGATAAGCAGCAGGAAAATCCCAGCCTCCCTACAAAACAGGGTACTAAATGAGAAAAGACAAAGGTAGAAAGGTCAGTGGTGGATGCTGCAACAGAAGGTAAAGCCATCAAAAATGGAGAGCAATGAGTACCAATGTCTGTAGTCTGGGTAACAAGCTCCTGAATTAGTGGCCTTGATGGAGGAGCAACATCTGGATATCGTGGCAGTCACAGAAACATGGTACACATTAAACCATGACTGGGACGAAACATACCAGGATACACTATCTACAGGAGGGACAGGGAAGGTAAAAGAGGAGGAGGAGTAGCTTTACATAAGGGAAGGAATCAAGCAACAGAGCAAAAGTGTAAACAGGGAGGAGAAGAAGCACTGTGGGTAAATTTGGAGACTGGCAATGGCACCACAATCTGCACAGGGTTAGATAGACTCTCTTCTCAGGGGAGGAAATGGACAAGGAAATGATAAAGTATACTTAGAATGGCAGAAAAAGGGAGATATTGCTGATGGTGATCTGAATATGCCAGATGTTAACTGGAGTGCAGTTGCAGCAACCACTTCTAAGAGTGGGGTTATTCTAGATGCCCTACAGGGGCATGCCTAGACAACTAGTATTGGAGCCCACTCGAGAGGGAGCAATCTTAGACCTGGTTCTCTCAAATGGAGATGAAGAGAGGATCACAGATGTGGAAGTGGGTAGCCATCTGGGAACTGGCTGCACTATCGAACAGTATGGTTCACAATAAACACAGCAATAGAGTCAAGCCATACAAAGACAAAGGTACTGGATTTTAGGAGGGCTGACTTTGCCTAAATGGGTGAGTGCCTAAGGAATGCACTAGCAAATGGGAAGGAAGGAGGGGTGGAAGAGCAATAGGGAATAATAAAAACTGCCATCACAGAGGTAACAAGCCTTTGTGTAAAGCAAATAAAATGAAACGATGTAAGAAACCACTATGGTTCTCAAAGGAAGTGGCAGTGAAGGTTCAAGAGAAAAGAAAGCATTCAGGAAGTACAAGGAATCACAGAAGGAACAGGACAGAGAACTGTATCAGTTAAAGCAAAAGGAAGCTGGGAAGGCAGTCAGAACAGCAAAGGCCCAAACCGAGGAAAGATAGCCAACTCAGTTAAGAAGGGGATACAACCTTTATAGGTACATCAGGGAGCAAAGGAAGACCAAGGGAGGACAGTGAGGCTTAATAAATGGAGGGAGGGTGGGCAGAGGGTGACTGTGAAAGGTAGAGATACTAAACAAATATTTTTGCTCAGTATTTACAAAGGAAGAGGGGAGGTACCAAAACAAACAGTAGAAACACTCTGGATACAGAAGTTGATACCAGCCCATTTACAGAAGAAAGGGTTCTGAAAGAACTCTAAAACTGAAGGTGGACAAAGCAATGGGGCTTGATGGGATTCATCCCAGAATTCTAAAAGAACTAAGGGTAGAACTAGTGACACCACTGACTACCCTCTTAACAAATCATGGGAAGATGGGTGGTACCCGAGGACTGGAGGAGGGCAGATGTGATTCCTCTCACAAAGTGGGAGCAAGGCAGAAGCAGGAAACTATAGACCTGTTAGTTTAACCTCAGTGGTAGGGAAAATGATGGAATCGCTCTGAAGGAAAGAATTGTTGAGTATCTAGAGGCCAGAGGGGCACAGGACCCAAGGCAGCATGGATTCACAGCGGGAAGGTCATGCTAGACAGATCTGATAGATTTCTTTGACTGGGTGACCAAAGTAGTTGATCAGGGAAGGGCTGTGGACATGGCCTACCTAGACTTAACAAGGCATTTGACACAGTCCCACACAAAAGATTAATAGACAAGTTAGCCAGCCTGGGAGTGGGTCCCAAGATGACAGCCTGGGTAAAGAATTGGCTGGAGAATAGGACACAGAGTAATAGTAAATGGAGTCCTCTCTGAAAAAAGGGTTAGTAGTGAGGCACCGCAGGGTTCAAGTATTAGACTGGTCCTCTTCAATGTCTCTTATGTTTACATTGCAGAGGGACTGAAGGAAAAGTATGTCTCTTTGCAGATGACACAAAGATCTGCAACAGAGTTGATGCACAAGGTGGGGTGGAAAGGATGAGAAGGACTTGGCAAGGTTAGAGGAATGGTCAAATGTATGGCAGCTTAGATTCAATGCTAAGAAGTGCAAGGTAATGCACCTGGGAAACAAAACCCAGGGAAGAGTACACAATGGGGGTGAGATACTAACAACAACAAAAATGGAAAGGGACCTGGGGTAGTCATATCAGATGACCCAAAGGTGGGCAAGCAATGTGAGAGGGCAGCAAGGAGGGTTGGGGATACTGGGATGCATAGGAGAGGCATCACCAGTAGAAAACAAGAAGTTGTTATCCCCTCTGTACAGACAGTTGGTGAGACCCCATCTAGAGTACTGGCGGTCTCTGGAGACCCAATTCCACAAAGACATAGACAGGATGGAAGCTGTCCAGAGGAGGGTAGATTAAAATGGTGCAGGGTCTGCAACCGAAGACATATGAAGAGAAACTTAAGGAGCTTAATATGTATAGCCTCGAGGAATGGAGGGAGAGGGGACATGATAGAAACTTTCAAGTACCTCAAGGGAATCAACAAAGTCCAAGAGGGTAGCAGCCAAAAAAGAGGTGTGCAAGAACAAGGGGCACAATTTGAAGATAGAAGGGGGCTCAGAGGTGATTTAGGAAGTATTTTTTTCACAGAGAGGGTTGTGGATGTATGAACGCCTTCCAGAGGAGGTTGTGGAGTCAAAACAGTGGTGGAATTCAAGCATGCATGGGACAGTCATAAGGCAATTCTAGGGGTGGAGGTAGGAAGAAGTAGGCTGCTGGTTAACTAGGATCTGTAGCTTATCCATCAGGTAGGGAAATGGGCAGACTGGATGGGCCAAGCGGTCCTTATCTGCCGTCAAATTCTATGTTTCTATGTAACCCTTTTACACATTATTATCTAAACAATGTCTTGTTGGCAGGGGAGTAGTGCTCCCACGCTTCTAAACGTCTTCAATTGTTTTTTTTTTATGTAGTTCTCCAGACAGCAGTCTTAAAGTAGCCACTTAACAGTCTTGAAGCACAGATGTAAGGAAAGAACAGGTTACTCACCTGTAACAGTAGTTCTAGGAGTGGTATATAAGTTGTTCATCCACACTTCTTGGTATGCCCTTTTCCCCTTTAAATCTTGCCAGACGTCTTCAAGCTGGCTCCTCCCACCCACCCGGTGGTTAATACCTCAGCTCCACCCCATGACGCCAGATCTTAGCCCACTAGAAGCCAGGTTGTGCGCCGAGCCGGGAGTCAGGAGGCGTGTGGATGAACAACTTATACCACTCCTAGAACTACTGTTACAGGTGAGTAACCTGTTCTTCTAGGAGCGTGGATATGTTATTCATCCACACTTCTTGGCAGACTCCAAGCAGTTCTCCGGGAGGAGGGCGGGATGCAAGTGCACACCCCCTACTTGGGAAATAAAGATTGGAGAACCGAGGCTCCAAGACCAGCATCCCGGCGTGACTCAAGGTTGATGTGGTAGTGGGTAATGAAGGTGTTTGCTGACTTACAGGTAGCACCCCAACAGATTTCCTGGATAGGGATGTCCCTGGAAGCAGCCACCGATGCAGCAGTATGGTGGGTAGAATGAGCTCTTATCCCTCTGGTAGGATCCTTTTCCGCCAACGAACTCATAGCACAGATCTATGCATGATGTAATCCATCTTGCTATGTTCCGTTTGGCTGCAGGTCTCCCAGAAGCAGCTTCAGCGTAGGTGACAAACAGCTGGTGAACCTCGCCCCGAATTTCCGCCGTTCTCTCCTTATACTAGGAGACAGCATGTCTCAGGTGCAAGGTATGGAGCCTGTACTCGGTGTCCGAGGTGTAATTAGGGTAGTATACTGGCAGAGTCAGCACCTAGTTAAGGTGAAACTCAGACACCACCTTCGGAAGGAATTTCGGGTGAGGGTGCAGGACAACTTTTTCCCTGTGGAAGGCCAGATAAAGGGAGTCCACTGAAAGCGCCTGGAGCTCTCCTGTTCTTCTGGCTGACATGATAGTCACCAGGAAGGCTGTCTTCCATGACAAGTGTGAAAGCTCACACTTGTGCATGGGTTCGAATGGCTTGCCCATGAGCTTTGCCAAAACCAGCAACAAATCCCACGGAGGTGGAGGTTCACGCACCGGAGGGGATATGTGATCCAGGCCTTTGAAAAAGCACCTGACCACTGTCTCCTGCGCCAATGTCAACTGACCGGCCCGCACCCGTATGCGGAAATGGCTGTCAGGTGCACCCTAAGGGCCGATGACTGTAGACCCCCTTTGGAGAGAGACCAAAGGCAGTCGAGAATGTTAGCCACAGAACAGGATAAGGGCTATAGACCTTTACCCTGACACCAAACGGAAAAACGTTTCCATTTGAAGGCGTAACATTTCCTGGTCGATTCCTTTCTGGATGCCTCCACCATGGTGTAGACATCTTCAGAAAGACCCAAAGCCTAGAACTCTAGCCGCTCAGGTACCAGGCTGTGAGGTGCAGGGATTGAAGGTCCAGATGGAGGACCTTCCCCTGGTTTAGAGATATCAGGTCCGGGCGTGTACAAAGCCACTCCAGGGGCCTGCAGCTGAGGTTGAGGAGATCTAGGTACCAGAACTGGCGCGGCCAGTCTGGGGCTACCAGAATCACCTTCACCTTGTCCCTCCTCACCTTGAGTAACACCTTGTGGATCAAGGGAAATGGAGGGAAGGCATAGATGAGGCCTGGGGTCCATGGCCTTGAGAAGGCATCCCCCTGCAGCGAGCCCTGCTGAGGGGGGTGGGCATGAAATGGCCTCAGCTTGGTGTTTCCTTGGAGGCAAACAGGTCCACCATCGGTTTGCCCCAACTGGAGAACAGGCTGTAAGCTACCTCTGGATGGAGAAACCACTCGTGGGATGTCTGGTCTATGCGGCTGAGAGCATCCGCCAGCTGGTTTGAGGCTCCTGCCACATGGATGGCTAGGAGATCTGCCTCCAACCGGCTTATGAGGGTCCAGGTGTGGAGCACCTCCTTGCACAGCAGACAGGAGTGTGTGCCACCTTATTTGTTGAGGTAGTACATGGTCGTGGTATTGTCTGTCTGGACTTCAACCACTTGACCCCGGAGCTGAGGAGCGAAAGCTGACAGTCAAAGTCTGACTGCTCTGAGCTCCAACAGGTTGATGTGGCATCAGGACTCCTCGGGGTCCAGAACCCATGGGCTCTGCTGTCCTCCATGTGGGCTCCCCAGCCCATGAGAGGCATCGGGTCGCAAGAGCAGACCGCCGCTCAGGACAGACAAACTGGATCCCTTCCGTAACATCACGGGATGGTCTACCACTGTAGAGCATCCCACATCTTCTGGGTTACAGTGATCAGCTGGTCGAGGTGACCGTGACACTGAGTCCACTGGGCGTCCAGCTCCCATTGGAGGGGGCACATGTGCCACCTGTCCCAATGGACCACTGAGATGCACACCGCCATGTAACCCAGAAGGCGCAGAAAGTCCCAGGGTGCAAGTGCTCAACCAGAAATGATTAGCAGAGGAGGAGAGAACCTCCGCCCTGTCCGCCAGGAGCCGAGCTCTGGCTTGACAAAAGCTCCAGCTCTGCAACTGGTGAAGCCCATCACCTGAGAAGGCACGAGTCTGACTTGGCCTCGTGATCAGGAGGCCGAGTTGGGAGCAGGTTTGAGGACCGAACCCTGACCTCTACTTCCTGAAGGGAGGAACCTAACAAGAGCCAATTAGTTGAGATAAGGCACTCGACTCCTCGATGCCGAAGATGGGCTGCCACCACTGCAGTGCAGTTGGTGAAGACCCAAGGGGCCGATGACAGGCCGAACGGCATGGCTCGGAACTCATACAGGGTCCCCTTGACCCTGAAGTGGAGAAACCACTGGTGGGACGGATGGATAGGGACATGAAAGAATGCGTCCTGTAGATCCAAAGAACAGAACCACATGTTGCGGCCCAGGGATGGTATGATCTGGTTCAGAGTTACCATCCGGAAGGTGTGAGACCTGAGAAACTGATTCAGGTTGTGGAGATCTAAGATGGGGCACCAACCCCCCATCCACTTGGGCACCTGGAAGTACCTGGAGATGAAGCCTGGGTCTGTCGGAGGATCTGGCACTGGGGCTACAGCCTCCTTGAGCAGGAGCTGAGCCACGTCATCTCGAGGAGCCGACTGGATGCAAGCTGAGATCCTTTCCTCCCGAGGGATGCGGGCTCAGCTGGGAGGGTACTGCTTGAACTCTAGAGGCAGACCCTGACCGACCACTTCGAGAACCCACTTGTCCGAAAATGACATCGACCAGGCGAAAGAAAGTGGCGGAGCTGGCCTCCATGGAGGACTCCAGAGCTGGCGTGGATGGGAATGGGGGGAGGCCATCCCCAACCTGGGCCACTGAGCAGGCTTAAAGAGGAGGAGGAGGCCCCTGCACCTCAGCCTCCCCTTACGGGGCTGTTGAGGGCCCTGCTTGGGCCGCGGGTGCCAAGCTTGAGCCTGTTGCTGCTGACCTCCCTGATAGAAGGCCTGCCTGACCGCAGGGGAAGAATGACGAAATGGCTTCTTTTTCTTCTGCTGGTTCTTGCCCGAAGAACCCTTGACAGAAGTGGCATCCAAAGTGGTATTGGACTGCTCTATATGCTGAAGGTGACCGGCCACTCCTGGACTGAACAAGTTGGTATCCAGGAAGGGCACATCAGCAAGCTTGTGCTGGGTATCCACCAGAAAGGAGGAAAGCCTCAGCCAAGCCCTGTGGCAAGTGGCCACTGCAGCTGCTAAAGAGTGGGCACAAAAAATCTCCCACATCCAAGGCCGTCTGGAGCTGCTGTTTTGTGACAGCACGGCCCTGGTCGCGGACTTGCTTGACCGTGGTTTGCATGTCCACCGGGAGATGAGGGAAAACCTCGTCTAATGACCCCAGAAGGGCATGAGAGAAGTGTGCCATAACAACAGCCGGACTGGCCTGACGAAGGCCCAAGGAAGAGGCCCCATACACCTTATGGGCAGAGTGGTCCGTATACTTGGACTCTTTGTCCGGGGGTCAGTCAGTGTTGGCTGAACTCCCAGTACACCTGAACACAGAGGCGGTCACCAGGCTCTCGGCTGAAGGGTGCTCTGTGAACCCCACAAGGGACCCCATGGGCACCGCGTACTTGTGGGCCATGCAGGCAGTTGGTGCTGGGCAGGAGGCAGGGCACTGCCAAAGTTCAACAGCCAGGCCCACGATAGCTTCGGCTACTGGAAAGGCCTCTGTCGGGGTATCACCTGTCTTGAGAATGTCAGTGAGAGGGTACTCCACCTTTTTCTGGATGGACCCAGGGGCATTCTGGTGGATTCGGAGATGAGGCAGAGGATGCCCTGGAAGGAGGAAGGACCTTCTTCCAACCCTGCCATGGGCGACTCATCATCCCTGGGACGTGAGTGCAGTCCTGTGACGTCAGAGTCCGAAGAGTCGGGATAAAGCGGTTTACTGCCTAGGTCACCCTCAATATGCCTAGGCGATCCGGAGTGACAGCGATAGACTGGCGCCGGGGAAGCCCAGTGTCTGGCCAATCTCTTTAGAGGGAGCCCCTCCCTGAGGCTGCTTAGGCAGTGGTTCCACCTGGATGGGCGGAGAAACCAGTTTTGGCCAAACTGAACACAGGCGGTGCCTCTGGGCGGGGGAACCGGAGAGTTGAATTCGAAGGGCCGACCGCCCAGGAGGTGAAAGCCAGTGATGGTCGGGTGGACAGTGAGTTGGCTTTACCCGTCAAAATCAGCTGTTGCCACATGAGGTCCTCATAGCGTCGATGGAGTTTCCGACGAAGCTTCTCCTCGTCTGAGGAGGATGAGGATGGTCTGTGGCGTTGCCTCTTTTTAGAGTGCTTATGGCTCTTTCTCGGTCATTCGGCCGAGGGGGTTCTGGACTTCAATCGAGAAGGCCGACTCGGTCGATCTGGAGACACCAGAATTGGTGAAACTCGAGGGCCTTGAACCGGTTCCTTGATGGGGACACCAGCAGACTGGGTCTCATCAGGAAACACGAGGACAGGAGTCCTCTCCAAGGAATTGTTGGGTGGAGCCAGTGATAAAGGGTTGATAGGATCGAGGACTATTTCTACCTCGTTGACCACTTTCTTGGTCCCCTGGCCAGACGGAAAGTCCAAAAAGCTGGCAGCCGAGGATGCGATCTCGACCGAAGTTGAGAGCACAGTTTCCCAGGACTCAGACCTTTCTCGGTCCCAGGAACGCCTTAGTTGGGATGAAGACTCGAGTACTTGTCTCTTCTGAGAGCAGGAGGAGTGCAGCTCAAGGCACCCACCCGGTGAGGAAGAGACTGGCACAACTCCTTGAAGGAGCCCTAAAAGGTGGAGCCAAAGTTCAGCAGAATGAAGAAGCTTGAGGTCAAGCTTGAGCTGCTTCTTCCTCAAATGCATTCATTTGTTCCAGCTGCTCGGTGGATCCAGCGGCCATGGAAACCGCCCACCTCACCTCCTTCGATTTCACCGGCGGGTTTCTTTTCTCCAGTCTCCCTAGCTTCAAATGCACCACGCAGTCGTCCAGGACATTGAGATGGAAGGCCAAGCAAAAAGTACATGTCGAGGTGTCATGTCCAGCACCTAGGCAATAAACACACATTAGATGGGGATCAGTGCACGACATCTTCTGGCCACAGGGGCACCGGCAAAATCCGGGGGAAGATTTTTCCTCCATGTCTGATGCGGAAAAATCGGAATCGCTAACTCAAACGAGTTTTAAAAGTAGCTTCAGTAAATACTGACGTTGAAAATCCAGGGCCTACAAATTGCTGCAAGAGCACGAGGGAACCTGTATCTTCCAGCAGAAAGGAAGATCTGGCGTCATGTGGTGGAGCTAAGGTATTTACCACCTGGGTGGGTGGGTGGAGCAGTCAGCTTGAAGACTTCTGGCAAGATTTAGAGGGAAAAGGGACATGCCAAAAAGTGTGGATGAACATGTCCACACTCCTAGAACTTTGTTTTATCTCCCTGCTGAATTCCTTCACAAAGCAGCACAAGGTGAGTTGAGATTAGGTTTTGGCATGTGGCTGTGGGGTCACTGGGCTGGGACAATCAGTCACTGTGATGAGCCTCAAATTGAGTGAAACAGGCAGTCTCATTTTGTAGTAAATCTGTTTGTTTACTAAGTTAAAGTTACTCTCCCTACTAAGGTAAGTAAAGATCATGTAACCCTCTATCCAGGTTTTGTATTGACAATCCTGTAGAAGAATTTGTGTGGTTATACTTTATTTGTGTTTGTAAGAAGTTTATTTGGAAATACTTGATTGATAAGTGACAGTTTAATTGGTGCCTGTGTCCAATGGCCATCTCCCTCCGAGACTTGCAAGGTACTGTAAGAGTCTCCTCTATTTAGTACTATAATCAAACACGTAAACAGTCAGAGTAACTATGACAAACTGGGATTACCCTTAGTTGATACCTGCTCTATGGTGACGCTTAATTATGCATTTGTGATAGTACGGACCCTGGAGTTGAATGCACTGCTCTGCTTTGACTTATCATATTGTCTCCTACGTATCTACTTGTGTGATATTTTTCTGTTGGTATTAAAAGAAGCATTTGGCTGACGTGGCAATGCTATGTATGTTTTGCTGTCCAACCAAACAAGCATAAGACAGTGCCAAACATGTTTGCTTTCATACTGTTATAAGTTAGAACAACAGTGTCTTGAGGCTATAGGCAGGCCTTTTTTACCCCTATGAGCCATTGTTTCACGGACTTTGGGTTCCACTGGGTTAAGAGTATAGGCCCCCATATTCAGAGCTGACCATGTGCGGTCTGTTGCAGTTTGTGCACAGCCTGCCTGGAGGGCAATATTCAGACAACAAGCTCACTGCAGCTGAAGCGTGCAAACTGTGTAAATATGGGAGCATATCAGTACAGTGCATAATGATTTTCTGCAATGCTGACACAGGCCCAGACTGAATATGGCTGACAAGAGTGCAATGGAAGTAGCAAGGATCAAATGGGATAGCGGCAGGGCTCCTGTGGGCCATATTTAGCCCTAGCAGGCTAATGACCCCTCTAGGCTGCATGCACATTAAGGGCCCATTAACATGTGTGCATTCCCCCCCACCCATTCTGTAGTGGCCTTGAATATTCCTGTTAGTCTAGTGGTCCCCCACCTCCCCCTACTATGTCCTGTAGCTGTCTCAAATGTTCCTAGTGGTGTAGCGGTTCCTATACACTGTGACTAACTGTCCTGTAGCTGTCTTGAATATTCCTGGTAGTCTGGTGTTCTCCCACCTCTCCCAACCCTTGATCACCTGTCCTGTAGCTGTCTTGAATATTCCTCGGGGTGTAGTGGTTCCTGCATCCCAAACTGACCATCCTGTAGCTCTCTTGAATATTCCTGGTAGTCTAGTGTAGTCCCCCCCCGCAAGGGTATCTGATCCCCTGACAACCCACCTGCTCAGGACCCTCCTGCCCACAACATACCCCCCCAGGTCACTTAAGCCAAAGTACAGCAATAGTGACAGCGACCTACACAGCCCTCTGGTCATCACCTTGGCCGGCCACCATCTGATTACCAGTGAGCAATCATGAGTACAGTAGGCACAGGTGTTTGTACAATACTTGCCATTACTCAGAGATGGTCAGATTGAAACCAGTTGAGGTGGTGAGCAGAGGGCTGTGCCAGTCATCACTATTGCTGCAGTTTGCATTATGTGACCAGGGCTTGGGGGGTGCCTCAGAGGGTGAGTTGGGATGGGTCAGATGCCTTATGGAGGGGACCACTAGACCACCAGGAATATACCAGACAGCTAACAAGACGGATGATCTGGATGCTTTTAACAATGTATTTTCCAAGGACAGATCAGCTTATGCAACATCTGCTTTTCAGTGGGGTTCTGCTGGGTGCCGGTTAGAACAGTGTTACCAGAATAGCGCGTACTACTCTGTTTAGTCTAGTAAGCACTCACATGGACAGAGACCAGGGATTTACAGCACTTACTGTAAGCACTTCCTGGTCACTGTCCATATGCCTGAAGGGAGGACAAAGGCAACAGGGATCCAGTAGCTGGCCGAGCTGCTCCCGTGGCGTGGAGGGCTGAGGCTTGGAGCAGCTTGACCGGCAGCAATAGAGACCAGGGTTCTAATCTTGGTCTCTCAAATTTTGGCAGCAGAGGAGTTTTTTTTGGGGCTGTGGAAACACTTTCCATGGCCGCATTCTTTCCCCACGATCCGCTCTCCCCGGGGTAGTCTATAAGTCCGGGGGTGTGGGGGGTGTAGAAGCTCCTGCAAAAAGAAATCAGCACTCTTTTGCCACGCGCATCTTGTGTGTGCTATTTTGATCAACACTGTTTGGACCCAGTGCAGTTCTGCTGTAGGGTCCTGCTTTTGCAGTTTTACAATATATTTACTCAGAATAGCCCAGACGAGTTGTGATATCTTGTTTGCAGTGGGGTTCTGTTTGGTCCAGTTTTGACACCATATTTACCTAAGATAGTCCTTCTGCCCACTGCAAGTAATGTCTTTGATGATGTCATCGTATTATTGCCTTTCTTTTTTTTTTTCTAATTTTGGCAAGAAATAAAACAGTGTTTATCAAACCAACCACAAATAACTAAACATATAAAGCTTAAAACCTGTATAATTGGTCAATTTGTCAATGATGTATCCATAACGGCAAAACTTAGGTATATGATTGTCATGATTTCTATGTTCACAAAAACTTGCATCTTTAAAAGAGTGGATTGCACCCAAAGTTCCAACTTTAGTGGAAAACATGTTAATAGAAAACTTGAAATGTGAGAAACTAGCCAGGGGTTTGAAAACTGGAAATAAACCAGTCAGGGAATATTGGGATACATTATTCCAACTCATCACTTCTTAGAATAGTTCTACCTGAGAATGCCTTGTATTTAATATATCGCCTCAAAATGTTATCACTTCTGGTTTGGGTGCTCTCTCTCCACACTCCACTTCTCTTTCAGTTTCTCTTCTGACCTTTCTTTTATTATTCTAATCTTTGTATTGAACTTTTAAGTCATATCTTTTTCTTAATACTTTTTTTTTTAATTTTTGATAATTTAAACTCTTCCAAACTATACATTTTTTTTTGGTGTAGACCAATGGATCAATCACAATGGGATAGAGTTCAAACAAGAAACAAGAAAGCAGGGTAAGAAATACTGACACATGTTTATGTATTTAAATATCTATCAATACTGATTTACTGCAGTTTCAAATGAAAAGTAACTCTCCTTTCTTGATTTCTTTTTAAAAGATTTTTAAAGTTTTTATAAGTGCTAAATGGATAGGAGAGTTTATTTTAACTATGTATAAACTGTTTTTCATGTGTTAATTACTGTTGTGAAAATGTAAATGGCTCTTATTTTCTGAATACAATTCATTAGTTGTAGATTTTATTACAAATTCTTAAAAGGTTTTATGTATGTATTGACCGGATTGACAACTTTTTACTTATTTTTGCATGTATTTACTCTTCTATATGAATCTATTTAGTCCACATAATTGTAACTTATTCTTTTTACTTTGAAATAAAATCTTATTAACAAAAGAAAAAAAAATCTCCACATTCAAGATATGGAATGTTTACCACTGAATACATGGATTCAAAATTCTGCTCAGTTCCACTGGCAGAATGTTTCTCTCCTAACACACTGTATACACAGACAACAAAGGCCTTTGTTACAGCCAGAGACTCAATTATCTCACTGTCATGGCAAGAAGAAGAGTTCCCTGATGAGCAGGTAAAGATATAAGGGTGATTTTTCACTGTCAGCAAAGAAACAATTGTAGTGAAAACTATAAACAATACTTACTGTTTCTAATTTATGTATGTAAGGAGTGTGTAATAATTGGTGAAACAACATTTCATTAGTTTTATGTTTCATTTCAGGTAGTTTTATTTTTAGAACCCAGCTGAAGTTTTTTTTACAGTGTAAAGATAGCCATGTTTGTAGTGGAAGATCAGTTCTAGTTGTGGGGGGCTAACAAATGCCTGTGTTCCAAATATCCACTGATCTGGGTTCCAGACTCTTCACTGCTGAGCAGCCCTTTTTTAACCATGTGTAAACCATATTTTACACATAAATAAGAGCCAATCAGATTACTGTATTTTACCCTGCCATTTTATAAATAATTGCTTCAGAATGTATGTGTTATTTATTGTATTGATGAACTGTGGAGTTTAAATAAAGATCCGCATATGCAAGTGCCTATAGGTAAGGATCACGTGACCCTGTAGGAGGGCTATAACAGGCTCATCTTCTTGCACTTCTGGAAGGGAGAAGGACAGGAGTGAGAAGAAGGAAGACAGAAGGTCAGTTGAGCTCGATGCTGACAAAGAAAACTGCCGCCTCCTGCATAAAAGCTGTTTGAAGCTTCTCTCCCTGATGTTCCAGGGACAATGTTATGCCAGTATTATCCCTGAAGAGTGCTGTCCTGAGGAAACTGGCCAGCACACTGCATTGCTTTAAGTAATCCTGTCTTAGGACACAGCATCACCGTGTTCAGCATACAGATTTTTTTTTTAACCAATAAAATAATAGGCATAATTCATGCCTTTTATGCACCTTATCCTTCATGTCTTGGCTCATTCTACCCACACCCGGTCACGGTTATGTCTAGAAGTTCCAGAGCATGGCCCCATTCTATGATTTCCAGAACCCATGCATCTGTAGTCACCCTCTTCCACTGGTTTAAGTGAAGGGAGAGTCGATCCCCTACAACCACCCCTGGAGGTAAAGGTGGTTGGGGGGTGTATAAGGAGTCAGGTGGAGCCAGTTAAGGTGGCTCTCCTGTGTCACCACTCCAGGGGCTTTTGAGTGGGCACCTTGGGTGGTACTGGGGCTGGCAAGGCTCCTGCTCCCTAGTCCCCTCCCTGTCCATTGGCTGAGTGCTGTCTGACACTAGACGGACGAAAGGGACCCCTGCTACTACCTCTAGGTTGGGTATGGTAGAAGGAATGTACAAACGTCAGGGTCCTGCCTGAGGCTTGAAGAGTTGATAGAATATCTTGGACCTCAGGACCAAACAACTTGTGCCTCAAAATGGGGCATTGAGAATTGATTGTTGCACATATTTAGCAAAACCTGCCATTCTAAGCCAAGAATATCTCTTGAGACAGATACCAGAGGCTTCAGCCCTGGAAGAAGCATCTGAGACATCATAGGCTGTGAGGAGCAAATTCTTGCCCACATCAGCCCCATCAGTAATGGCTCTGAGAGGCTCCTGTTTTGGGGTACCCTCATATAAGGCTTGTGCATCTGCCTTGGCCTTCCTCCAAAGGGGGTTCTGGTGCTTCATCATGTGGGCCTGGTAGCTGGCAATACGAAGGCCCAATTTTTTTTTTTTGTTAGCAACCCGCCTTGTAGATGGTCGGGTACTGCCCATTATGTAATATTACTTCCCAGGGCCTTGCAGCGGTCCTTGACCTCTCATCCCCCATGTTGGCTAGCAGTAACCCAGAGGCACTGGTGTCTGCTTATAATACGGCCGTTACGGTGGCCCTGGATCTTATTGCTCTTGTTTGTGAGCGCCCCCTATCCCTTCACCCCAGGTCCCCTTGGTTCAATGGGACACTGAGGGAGTTGCAGAGACAGGGGCAAAGGTTAGAGCGTTGCTGGCGCAAGTCCGCCCTTGATGCCAACCACCTTAGATTGATGGAACATTATTCTATCAATCTGCAATCACTCAAGGCAGAATTCCTGTCCAGGGAGATTGCAGTTGCACAGAATCGACCGGCTCAGTTGTTTTGGACTGTAGACAGACTGTGCTACCCAGCCTGTCTGCAAAGTCCGAAAAGCTTTTTCACATTGGAGTGAGAGGGTGTCTCTTGCTCCTTGCAACTAGTGGTTGACATCAGGGCGGGTTTGCATCCGCAATCTCTAAGGGTGATGTTGTGGAACAGTGCGAGTTCACAATACCTCAGTTCTCTTGGGAGTTCCTTTTGCCGACTGGAGGTCATAGATATGAGGATCATCCATAGTGTGCGGCCCACAAGCTGTAGTTTGGACCCTGTACCAACTCCCTTCATTTTGGGTTGTTCTGAGATCATCGGTCCAGTTATGGTGCAAATAGTTTGGTGCTCCTTAGAGTCAGGTGAGTTTCCTAACTCCCTGAAAGTGGCAGAGGTTACATCCCTACTGAAGAAAGCTACTTTGGACCCAGACTGTTTCTCAAACTACAGACCTATCTCTAATCTTCCCTTTATTGGGAAGGTTATTGAGAAGGTAGAGGCAGCCTAATTGGAAGACCATTTAACCATCCATAATGTCTATGAAGCCTTCCAATCTGGTTTTCGTTAAAGACACAGCACAGAGACTGCGCTGGTTCGGGTGCTTAATGATCTTCTGAGGGTGAGGGATCAGAAGAAACGTTCCATTCTAGTTCTTCTTGATCTCTCGTCAGCTTTGACACTGTGGATCACCTGGTGTTGTTAGCTCACCTGAGGCTAATCTGTGGAATGTCAGGAACTGTTTTAAAATGGTTCACTTCATTCCTTACTGGGAGATCACAAAGAGTTGTGTCGGGGGTTCATTCCTCCGGCCCAACTTCTTTGTCGTGAGGGGTGCCTCAGGGTTCAATGCTGTCACCCATGTTATTCGCAGTGTATATGCTGCCCCTCGGAGACACTGCAAGACGGTATGGGCTAAGGTTTCACTGCTATGCAGATGATACCCAGCTATACCTGTCTTTTGCGCCTGACCAAGATGGAGCTCTCACGGTGTTTAATAACTGTCTGGAAGAAATCCAAGGGTGGAAGGATTCTAGTTGGTTAAAGTTGAACTCAGAGAAGACAGAGGTGTTAGTGGTGGACCCGGGTGGTCAGATAGCGAGGTCGCATGATGGCACGCCCTCTGGAATTTTTCTTGATGGCGTGTCACTTCCGACCTCTGAACGGGTGTGCAACCTTGGGATTGTCCTAGATGACAGGCTGACCCTTCAATCTCAAGTGTCGGCCGTTGTAAGGACTTCCTTTTACCATCTTAGGAATATTGCCAGGGTGTGTCACCTTGTTCCGGCCTGACTCTTTGCCAATGCTGGTCCACGCCTTTGTGTCCTCGCGTCTGGACTACTGCAACGCCCTTTACTTTGGGCTTTCTGGAGTTGAAATCCGTCGCCTACAGCTGGTGCAGAACGCTGCAGCCAGGGTGTTGACTCGGACAAGGAGATCCAGTCGCATTACCCCGGTACTGCGTGAACTGCACTGGCTTCCCATACGGTGGCGGATCACCTTTAAAGTCATTTTATTGACTTTCAAAGCCCTTCATGATCAGAGTCCGACCTATCTGAAAGAACTTCTGGTGCCTTACTGCCCCGGCCGATCACTACACTTGGCCGACGAGGGGTTGTTAGAGATTCCAAGAGTGAGTTTAAAATCTTCTGGTAGTAGAGCATTCTCTTATGCTGCACCCACTCTCTGCAATTCTCTACCACGCCGGTTAAGGAAGTGCACCTCCGTGGAGGTATACAAGAAAAATTTAAAAACTTACCTGTGGCAAATGGCCTACTTGGAAGATTAATGAAATCTGAGTGCAAATATTATGTTTTGAATATATGGATGATTTTATTGTTTGTTTTTAACATATGATGTTATGTATTTATTTTATGTATGTTTTTAATTGGCATTGTATATTGTGGCTTTTGATGTGTAAGCGCTTTGATATTTTGAAAGGTGCTTTAAAAATAAAGCTCTTATTATTATTATAACATAACTCTGGTATTGTTTGCATCAATTCTACCTGTACCAGCTTGTTTGTATCTATGTCTTAAGTTACTGTTATACTGTGTTGTACTGTTATACTGTGTATTTTCGTTTGTCTTACTGTGACAAGGTATCTTTGTAAATGAGCCTATGGCGCAAAGGTTTTCCAAACTGCTGTTTAAATAAATAAATAAATTATTGTAGCTCAGCCCCCGCTGAGGCAAAGGTTCTTTTGTCTAAAACATCCAGCCACCTGGACTCTTTATCAGGAGGTAGGGAACTGAGGTGCTTATGTGCCATAGATCTATCATGGGCAGCATTCATCACCACCGAGTCTGTCTCAGGTTGTGTGGCATAAAATGGCTTCCCAGAGAGGGTCTTGTACATTTTGTCTGCCTTCCTGGGTACAGCCGGGATATGGCCTGTACCAGGCAGCAAACATAGCATCATCTAAAGGAAGAAACAGAGGTGGCACCACAATTGCAGGAGATTCTGATAATTCCAGGAACATTATGAGATTTATTTAGTACTGTCCTGTTCCTCCAGATCAAAGCCCATAGCAGCTTGCAACTGCTGCACTGTGGTGAGGAAAGTGGGATCTTCTGGAGTGGACCATGGTGTGTTTACCACAGAGTACTCACTACAAGTTGAAACAGTGGAGCTTGTGCAATGGCCATACTGGCCTTCGGCATAGTCTTCAGCCTCATCCTGTATCTGTACATCAGGACTGTACTCATTCATATTCATCGTTGAGCTGGTCGACGGGGAAAAGGGAGAGGGCTGGCAACATCAGTGGTGCCCTAGGATGAGGCTGTGGCAAGGGTCTACCTTGCAGCGTCAATGGGAGGGGGGTTAGTTATAGGCCCTGTCAATGGATGCCCTCAAACCGGAAGGTCAGGTAGTATCTAATCATATCTGAAAAGGATAGAATCGCTCGAGTACTGGCACCTGTGTGGTCAACAGTTGCAACTGGAGGAGTCGAAAGGGGGAGGCCGAGTCCCTGACAGTGATGTATCAGCTGTACTAGGCCTGGCAGTGACTGCACCAAGCCCCAACCTTGGCTTCATGACAATGGTCGGGGGGCGCTAAGTGGCATTGCTGCCAGAGCAGATGATGGAGCTGAGATGTACGCTACCAGGCGAGGCGTCGAACATGCCAGGGAGGCTCTCTTCTTGTTCCAGCGCTTGTATCTGCGACTCCCTGACACCTTGTACTGGAATTTGGATGCCCTGGATTTGGTCTAGGCCAGCGATGCTACTGTGCTCTCCTGTGAGAGCTCTTTCTCCATGCTGGATACTTTTTGTTCGAGAAGGTGTTTTTCCAGAGCTCCTTTATGGTATTACTTGGTTACGGAATTGAAACCCCCATCCGATTTTATAGCCCTTCATGTTGTGGTCCGGACCTAGGCAGCAGACACAGACGTTGCAGCAGCTGCTGGTGTAGATCTTGTCTGCACACTCGCAATACCAAAATAGTTTTCACACTTCCTTCAATGTCATACAGGTAATTGAAAATCACTATAAAAGAGATGACTTTTATTTTTTTAATAAAAAAAATTAAAAATGGAGGCTAGTAGAACAACATTTCCTTCAGCAGTGCAATGAGTATGGCTGACGACAAGAAGAGACTGGAGGACAGGAGGGGCTGCCCACATTTATGTATGAGCCAACAGCTTATGCTGTCGTGGGTGGCGCGTGGCAGACTGCAAATGTCTTAGTGTGGTCCTAGTGCCTGGTGGCTATAATTTCCATAGGCATGACTAGAGAAGAAATAACTGGACACACTGCCTCAGAAGAAAGCCTTAAGGTATGTGATGGGTGGGATACTTCCATCTGCAGCACCAGTCTGCGAAGCTGGTGGCGTGGGATGACAGCCTTGGGGAGGCGGGGCCGCCAGGCCTTAGGGATGCTTAGAAAAAATTAGGTGGGACCACTAGGATGGCACAAGGTTTACCTTGGAAAGGGGTGGAACAGAGAGGAGCCAAAGGAAATCCCACATATTCCAGAATTACCCAAAGCAGAAATAAAAAAAATTTTTTTTAAATGAATTAACATATCAACAAAATCTGAGTTTCTCTCCCTTCCCCCAACTCCCAATGCATGGAAAAAGGGTTTTCAAGCTCATGATGAAAAATAATCAGAAACTTATTACAAGTAAAAAATGTTTTTACTGTAAAAGAAAGCAGCAGGACAACTGTTACTCAGGCACGACAGTTTCTGTAGTTTTCAACAATCAAAATGTCTGGTCATTGTCTCATGTACAGTATATCACAAAAATCCAATATCATTAAAAACAGATGTGTGTATACAATGTATTATTCATTTTCAAACAATAAAGAAATGGAATGTTGTCATGTCCTGTCAACTTGTAAATATTTCGACCCCTCAGCCAATAAAAACCCTGCTACTAGAAGAGTGACTGATGCCAGCAGCCAATCAGGATGTGAGAGTTCCATTTGCCAGACAGAAGATCCCCCCCCCTTAGGGTACTCCTGACCTGAAGAAATGTTACACTGATTAGGAGGATAGGGAGGGGGTGAGGGATAGTAATTCTTTGCAAATTTCCACTTCAGAAATTAGGGATATGTTTTGCATATCACACTTGTGCAACTATTTATCATTATACATTCACTAAATCAACACTTTGTAGCATTCCAATTTTATGAAAAATAATGAAAATCAAAATGGGAAGGTGGGGGGGGGGATTAGAACTGTCAGTTACACCAACGGGGGTGCATACACCCAGAGCAATGGAGGTAAGTGAGTCTACAGGGTTTATCACTGGATACCTCTTCCCGAAGTGCCTCATAACAATCGTGGGATTTTTACGTAATAAATCATTGTAGTGGGAAACAGAAACACAGAATGTGACGGCAGAAGGAGCCCGACAGTCCATCAAGTCTGCCCATAGTCAGTGCTACCTTAATGGGCTATTTACGCTGTCTCTCCCTCCTAATATAGAAACACAGAAAAATATAATATGCTGTCATGCTAAGTTAGCCTGACACCCATTTTCATACAATAAATGCTACTGCCAGGTACAGTAACTGGAGTTTGCCTGTAATATAGGCAGAACTGCTGAAAACACAACTGGTAAAAAAAAAAAAAAAAATAGAATTGCATAGAAATGCACTTGTTACAAAAAAAATTCCAAATTTAAAAAAACAGAAGGATTATGACAATGTAAACCATTCTCCCCGACTACTGTCTACTGGCAGTCAGGTATGACTATCTGACTTATTACACTTAAAGGCTAATTCACTGAAAAAGGAAAATAAGGGTTATCACATCCCCTATTATGCACACTTAAACACACTGCTGGCCAGACAGACAGAGCAGGACCAGTCCAGAAACAGACCCGGGCATAAAACTGAAGCCTTCAGTAAAACAGGAAAGCAGTGGCTACCAAAGCCCTCGTACAGGTAGCCGCTGCCGGTGTGAAGGCAAAGCTAATGCAGTTCTCTGCACTGGACGGAACGAGAGGTAGGCTTGGCGCTGTATGCCCAAGGATTCAGTCACATGAACGTGTTTCTCTGATCTTCCCTCGTCGGTATTTTAGCAAACAGGGATGTCTAACCCAGGAACAGATAGTTACTAAGTGCCTAGGGCCAATGATTTTCTGTTTTCAAACACAAAAGACCATGAAAAACTGAATGTGTCACTATTAAATCAGCACTTGGTCTATTTTTTTTTAAGAACAAAAAACTCCATTTGCCCCACTTATCATGTGAAACTCCACTGCACCAGGTTTTGTGCAACCTCCCCAATTTCTGCACCAAATTTTGTGTATAAAACATGCTCATTTGCCAATAATTTGGGGAAAATGAAAAAATAATATTATCATATGCAACTGACCTTTTTTTTTTTTTTAAGCGGATAATCACTGGC